>JAUKNK010000774.1:0-36371 GCA_030765055.1 Mantis religiosa
GTAAAAAGATCCTGTGAAAGTGGATTGAATGGAGGCTTCTTCGCCAAATGCTACGTTTTTCAACTCCGAAAACTCGCTGAAACTTGCACTAGTAGGGTCATCTATCGCCAGTAGAGAAACAATATACTGTGACTTTGTGGGTTCGTAGAATTAAAAGTCCAATTTGCCGAAATTCTATATGTTCTTTATTTCCGTAGCAATACACTGCTCAATTCTCACGTAGCAACATTGCATCACATATACAACACAATCTTCCAAGATCGATGACAATAAAAGCAGCGTTCAGCCCGCCTCAGTAGCGTGGTGGTAGCGTGTCTGGCGCATGTTCAAGAGGTCCTGAGTTCGAATATCGTTCAGGGTGAGTTACCTGAATAAGGTTTTTTCCGGGGTTTTCCCTTATCCTAAAAGACGAATGTCGAGTAACTCTAAGCTCTGTGGACCCTATCATTTCAACCATTCCATTCATCCTCCACTAAGGTTGGAGGACGTAAATTTAAAATAAAAAAACAGTGTTCAGTTTACAACATCAGCTCTCGTTACAACAACACTCTCAACTGTTCCCTGCTGACCTCTCCCATGATTGTTTTACATCTGTCCGCTCTTAAATACCTCACTGATAATTTCTAGATTGTTCTACAGTAAACCAGAAACCGAATAACCCCTATCAGTTAAGAAGTCACCAGAAATTTCCATTTATCTCAGTTTGTTTGCTTCGGCAGACCCCTATCTGCGTGTTATCTTTATCTGCACGCTATTTGTGTACACAATGCCCGGCTATCAGTTCCTTCGTGTAAACAAGCCGCGCGATCGTAGATACGGGTTCGCGACAATACATACGCTAAGTGGGTTGTATTTACGAGTATCGCTACTGTAAGTATTTTTGTGTTATTTTAGCCCGCCACTGTGGTGTAGGGTAGCGTGTCTGTCTCAACTTCAAGAGATTCTCGAATTCGAATCTAGGTAAGGTTGACTCATCTTAATATGCTTTTTACGAGGTTTTCCCTTATCTCATTGACAGTAGGGCAACCCTGAGCACTATGGAACCCTGGGTACATTTGAGCATCATTTCACGCATTTCGTTCTTTGTCCGATGTGACCCATGAAGAAGGAAATTAAATAAGCATTTAAGTCATAATTCACTTACATTCTGGGCAATACTTGTCGTAAATAATCCAGAAAAAATAAGAATTTGATAGTAGTTTATGAATAACAGTTTAAGAAGTTTGATGCGAAGCTGTCACATGACAATCTTTCTTGAAAAACTGTTCTTAAAATGTTTATTTCTCTTTTATGTTAATGGAAATAAACATTATCTTATCTCTAACTTTCATGTAGGTATAAGGAGCATATAAGAATGCAATAGACTTAGGCGACAGTCAGCTCTTTAAAGATCTGGTCATTAGTGTTGCCATTGAAATTCCGTTCCTTATGCCTGGCCAAGAGTTACAAAATGAATAATGGCTTCCTATTTGAGAAATGTATGAGTATTGCAACATTCAAATAACAAGAAACATCTTCGAAATGGTTTATTTCACACAAAAGTCAGATATAAACTGTATGTGTTAATATAGTCCACATATTTTGTGAGTACGATGTTGTTTGTTTCTTAGGTTTTCGAGTAGTGCATATAAGTCATCCACAATATAGATGACATTCCCAAAAAAATTCAAGACATACATTTCTTGTATCGTTAAAATATCTTATAGGCACGTAAGGTAATTTTATAAAAATCATTTGAACCATTTTTGAGAACATCTAAATTATCCTAAAATTCCCCCTCCCACAAACGTCCGTGTATCTGTGATACGAAATGTCTGTTAAACACTAAGGTATCTTCCCAGGATTCAACACGAAGATTTCCAACATAATTGTCCCATGAAGGGGATATTTTGGTGTGGATGGATTCAACATAATTAGCTTATTATAGCACACGAACAACAGTAATAGCATTTTCCTATGAGTGACGTAATCATAGACAGATGGAGGGACGGAGGGTCGCACCAACGCATCCACAAATGGATGGATACATATGTTATGATCTTGAGAAGTGTTTTTCGGTGGTCTGTTACTGGCAGTCCGTAGTGCCTAAAATCCAAGCGGTCACGTAAAAGGAATCTCAATATAGTATTTTAGCGACTCCGATTTTCACTTTTATTACGGAAACTTGGTACGGGAACTCGGTGTTCGGATGATGCTGTCCCTCTGCAGATGATGTTACTGCGTCCGATTCTTAGGGATGGAGCTGAAATTACAGGTCGTTAAGTCGTCTCAATCTAAGCTTTTGCTCAGATCCGGTTTCTCAGGTTGAGCAATTCCTCTAGATGTTACCCAAAGCTGCTATAGTGGACGCATGAAAATCCCTTACCTGAGGTGTAGTCTCGGACGGAAGTTTGATTGAACTAATTTTCTATCTATTGAAGAAATAATTCCACTTCTGTTTAAATTAACATAATTTAAATCCTTTAATTCTGTGTGAGAAATTTCCAAGCCATGTTATAACGTAGATATACAAAGAGCTTGATCAATGTAATTATATTGCATTTACGAAGAAATAGTGAACACGCTGTGTAATCTCTTTTATATTATAGAATATAATTTACGTATTTCTTACTCGACGTTCCAACACTAAGTCCTTTTGCTTCCGTACTCAACGACGTTCCGATCACAGATTCCAACGACGTTTCGAAACAGAATGGCGCTACTTTTATCTAATATAAGTTTATTGAACTAGCTTTGTTATGTCAATTCAATAGCTTTTCATTGGTTCACATATTCTTCGGTGACCCACGTTTCCACACCATATTAACGGTAATATACATAATATTTTCATTAAACTCACATCTAAACATGTAAAAACAAATAACATTTCTTCGTAATTTTAGACTAATATTGTCGTCGTTTCACACATTAAAATTATTCATTTCCATTCTTTCACTACCCACTCAATTACACGTTTAACTTCATTTGTTTCTTACTCTTGTTCACTTTCTATAAAGCTTTTAAATTTCTAATGAATTATTTTCTTAATAAATTTAAAATAACAACATTGAAATCTTGTAGCCCAAGGAAATATTTTAAATATTTTATTCTATGCAGATGAAGTACTAATTATACAGGAAACAGAAGACGATCTACAACGTCCAATACACCACCTTAACCGAGTATGCAAAAGTTTTAATATTGAAATATCAATAGAAAAGTAAAAAATAATGGCAGACTGGGGCAAAATACAAATAAGGTCGAAAATAGTCGTTAATGACAAGGTACTGGAACAAGAATCCTCCTTCAATTATTTAAGTGTGAAATCAGCAATGAGAAGGATAAAGATACGATCAAAAATTTAAGGAGATTTCAAACAATTTGTGGAACAATTCACAAAACCCTAAAGAATAAAACAAGACATGAAACAAGAATAAAATTTTATAACACCATGGCGGTCCCAACGTTACTTTATGGATGTGAAAACTGAGTACCTACACAAAGAACCATCAGCAGAATACAAAGTTGCGAAATGAGATTCTTGAGAAGAACAAAAGGATGTACAAGAGAAGATAGAGTCAGAAATGAAAATATAAGAAATGAATTACAAGTGGAAGCTATCACCTCAAGAATGGATAGGTACAGAAGAAGATGGTTTGAACATGTTGGAAGAATGGATGATACAAGACTGCCAAAAGTAGTTTTCCAATATAGTCCTAAAGGAAAGAGGGGCGTAGGGAGGCCGAGGAAAAGATGGAAGGAGACACTGTGAAGACGGAACAGGCGAGAGCCTAATCCATGAAGTGAAGAAGTACACTGAAATGGATTTTGACTGAAAATAAGTCACAAACTGTAAAGTATAAATAAGTCAGAAGTAAGCCCGCATAATACTTCAACAGTTATAATTTCTTGTACTAAAATTCAGAGTTAGTTCAAATGTAAGCCAGCTTAATTGGTGTCTCTATTCTAACCACATCCATACATATCCTCAGGAGTAGAATATATTCACCATTAAATTACCTGGAAGTGGATTACTGAAGACCAATATAAGGAAACGGCATCTAAAAGTGACGTCCTAAGTATGTATATGTATCGTAAATACATATATAGCATTTAAATCAAAATTGTGCAAGACATTTTTGAAATTTGCATCATATATTTTGAAGGTACTGAATATAAACACCAAGTTTTCTGTTTATCGAACACACAAAAACACAAAGTACTTGTCCTAAACTTTTTGTTGCGGCTGGAGGTTCACAGGCCCTTAATTAGTATTTCCTTTAAAGTCTCGAACTTCTGGGTGGAATATAGTAATTCCTGCACTTATTTGTATGTAGGAGAAGAAAGTAAAAGACATCTAAGAATATTTATCCGATTTTCTGGCTCCCAACGGCATGTTGTCACATAGGTTCCTCAGGGTTGGTTAAACTTTCTGTTTACATTCTACAGCTTATGCATATTGCTAAACGTCTAAAAGACAAAGTTCTGTTGACTCACCTACCTTAAGTATAGTCGAAGTTCATCTCCTGCTTGTGTTGTAAGACCTGCATCGTCGCGATGTATCTGGGGGAAAAACAGAATATGTGCCACAATCACATAACTTCCTCTGTATAATGATGATGATAATAATAATAATGAATAATAATAATAATAATAATAATAATAATAATAATAATAATAATAATAATAATAATAATAATAATAATAATAATAATAATAATAATAATAATAATAATAATAATAATAATAATAATAATAATAATAATAATAATAATAATAATAATAATAATAATAATAATAATAATAATAATAATAATAATAATAATAATAATAATAATAATAATAATAATAATAATAATAATAATAATAATAATAATAATAATAATAATAATAATAATAATAATAATAATAATAATAATAATAATAATAATAATTAATAATAATAATAATAATAATAATAATAATAATAATAATAATAATAATAATAATAATAATAATAATAATAATAATAATAATAATAATAATAATAATAATAATAATAATAATAATAATAATAATAATAATAATAATAATAATAATAATAATAATAATAATAATAATAATAATAATAATAATAATAATAATAATAATAATAATAATAATAATAATAATAATAATAATAATAATAATAATAATAATAATAATAATAATAATAATAATAATAATAATAATAATAATAATAATAATAATAATAATAATAATAATAATAATAATAATAATAATAATAATAATAATAATAATAATAATAATAATAATAATAATAATAATAATAATAATAATAATAATAATGTAATTTTAATCTATGTATTAATAACACATAACTTGGAAATGGTTTATTCTATAAAAAAAGTTAACTGAAAAAACTGTATATTTTACTAGCTAACCTATAAACACTAAGATGCTGGACCTTTCTTTGCTTATCTCCAATGTAATATGTTCTCAGTATAGGAATACTCTATAAGACAAATGCAACCTCATGTGGCATTTTCAGGCCGCGCCGTGGCTCAGTGGTTAGACCGCTTGGCTCTCACCAAGGCGGCCCGGGTTCGATCCCAGGCGACCGCAAAGACAGACTTGTGGTGGACAACATGGCGCTGGGGCGGGTTTTCTCCGGGACCTCCTGTTTCTCCCGTCATCTCATTCCACCGGTGCTCCATCTTCATCTCATGTATCATCAATGTCACCACCTGCGGTGCCGTATGTAGTAAAAGCGGGCGTTAAACACTGCACATTTATGTGGCATTTTCTTGAATTATATAACTGGCAGTCCGCTTATTCCTAATCGTGCAGCATACGACGAATTGGCCAACCGCTTCTAGTTTAACGCTAACGGCATAAAAATGTTAAAATGTTATGCTTGCTTTCCTCTATGTAGGAAGTGATTTCCCTACAATTCTACACAAGCCTAACACCAGTTGAACATGTTACTGATTAAATGAAAATTTATGCACCGAAATATTGTAAGATCAAGGTTAGTGAGCATCTTCTACCTCGTCCGGCGAATGAGGATTTGTAGCATAAAATTTAACTTTAATCATTTATCAAATGACTTTAAATTAGGACACGAACAGGCTAATAAATTATTCTGTCATCAAAACGGTAATTAATATCAGACATTGGACATCTTTCCACACCTTCTATCTTGTCCTATTTTTCCTCAGCTAGAACTATTAGCTGCTTATGTTTCTCTAGAACACGGATCCAATGTGTTTAAACTATTCTAATAACCCATGCATTTTGGATTTTATAGAAATTCCATATAAAGTAAAGCTTACATTCACGTTGTGATTCCGATCACGCAAAACGTAACACAGTAAACCTAAGCTGTTTTAATGTTCACCATCGTAACTGCGCATAGTAAAAGCAATCAACAGACAAGCTGACAAAGATTCCTCTCTCTCTATACTAAATTGTAATTTCCGTTAACCTCGATAGGCATCAAGCTGGGTTACCACAAAGCAAGGTCTTTAAAACGAACACGTTAATGTCAGAGGTTCTACTCACATTAGTCCTGGACCCGTAGGACCAAGGACCCGGGCCTTCTTCGACCAGGGAGTTACCGAGCTGTCTCAAAAGGGTGCCCGGCGCCTCCGTGGGGCTTTCCATAGGGCAAGACCTAGAGAATAACAAACCTCCCCATCTGGTCCTATGGACTCAAGACGGGATGGAAGTGATACGCCACTTACGCGCGCCAACACCAAAATGGGAAGGCTACCCTTATGACCTTGGTAGGACCGCCAGGTGATCTAGCACACCTTCTACTAGCTATGCTGGCTAGTACGCGGGAATATTGATGGCTTCCCTAAACCTCGTCCGGAGACGTACCCATTCACCCACGGGTATCGGGAACTACTGCCCCTGAGTCCAACACAATCCGAACAACTCCCTATCAGAGAGGGACTCGAATGTTCGGCCCGATGTTCCTCTAGTAACGTCAGAGGTACCAAGAGTGCTAGGGGTCCGCAGCGCCCGCACCACGGCAGCTGAAGGGGACGGATTCCCTCCCCTATGGGGCTTTAAAACGAATAAGTTAATACCAAGTTAATGCCAGAGGTTCTATTTCCATTAGTCCTGGACCCGTAGGACCAAGGATCCGGGCCTCCTTCGACCAGAGAGTTACCGAGCTGTCCCGAATGTGCGCCCGGCGCTTCCGTGGGGCTTTCCATAGGGCAAGACCTAGAGACTAACAAGCCCCCCATCTGGTCCTGTGGACTCAAGACGGATTGGAAGTGGATACGCCACTTACGCGCGCCAACTCCAAAATGGGAAGGCTACCGATATGACCTCGTTGGGGCCGCCAGGTGATCTAGCACACCTTCTACTGGCTATGCTGGTGAGTACGCGGGAATATTAATGGCTTCCCTCAACCCCGTCCGGAGACGTACCCATTCACCCACGGGTATCGGGAACCACTGCCCCCTCGAGTCCAACACAATCCGAACAACTCCCTACCAGGGAGAGGCTCGAATGTTCGGCCCGAGGTTCCTCTAGTAACGTCAGAGGTACCACGAGTGCTAAAGGGTCCGCAGCGCCCGCACCATGGCAGCTGAAGGGGACGGATCCCCTCCCCTACGGCGCTTTAAAACGAACAAGTTAATACCAAGTTAATGCCATAGGTTCTGCTTCCATTAGTCCTGGACCCGTAGGACCAAGGAACCGGGCCTCCTTCGACCAGAGAGTTACCGAGCTGTCCCGAAAGTGCGCCCGGCGCCTCCATGGGGCTTTCCATAGGGCAAGACCTAGAGACTAACAAGCCCCCATCTGGTCCTGTGGACTCAAGACGGGATGGAAGTAGATACACCACTTACGTGCGCCAACTCCAAAATGGGAAGGCTACCGATATGACCTCGTTGGGATCGCCTGGTGATCTAGTACACTTTCTACTAGCTATGCTGGCTAGTACCCGGGAATATTAATGGCTTCCCTCAACCCCGCCCGGGGACGTACCCGATCACCAACGGGTATCGGGAACCACTGCCCCTCGAGTCCAACCCAATCCCAACAAATCTCTATCAGGGAGGGGCTCGAAAGTTCGGCCCGAGTTTCCTCTAGTAACGTCAGAGGTACCACGAGTGCTAAGGGTCCGCAGCGCCCGCACCACGGTAGCTGAAAGGGACGGATGTCCTCTCCTACGGGACTTTAAAACGAACACCCCAAACGAGCCAGACCCGGTGGTCATCTGTCGTTCCGCTCAAGATAAATACATGGCAAAATAGTAATATGGTTTCGGAAACACGCTGACAAATCTGACAGAGTGATACTTAAAATAGTCTCCATTATAATCATGTATAAATTGAGTGAGTCCAAAAAAGAAAACACATCGACAACGCTCAGTATGTTATGCAGGACGGCAAAAGAATCATTTTCCAAGCAGGAAACCATATCCGGAAAAGCACGGTTTGGGTACAGTAAACCATCAAAGTGTCCGTTCCACGTGTCAATATAATGAGCGAATAGTATGTAGCACAAAGCAGTTTAACATTAAAAACGGTGTTACGCACTACGTAATGTACAGCATACATAGGTGGCGCTGAGATACGCGTATATGCTCCAATAAATGTGGTTGACCTGAAAGAATGGCAATCACTCCATGTGCTGGTGCAATGAGGTCATCTCTGACGTTAGAGGAGTAACGTGGTTACAGGAGCACTATGGTTTTCATACTGCCCCACAAAAAATTGTCCAGTAGTGTCAGATCTTGTTATCGAGCTGGCCATAGTATGATCTCCTTCTACCAATCTATTGATTGGGATATGTAGCGTTAAAGTGATTCCGCACATTTCTCTCTAAGTGTGCTGGAGCTCCGACGTGTTGCAGTCACATTACCTGCCGAAAGTGTCATGGGACGTCCTACAATAAGCTAGGAAAAATATCCCAAAGAAATGCAAGGTAGATCGGTCCTGTTAAACTGTTTGGGAGTGGATACGAACGAATGATATGGTTGTTCCAACCTATAAGTTGATACTAAACGTGTGTTGGTGACTTCAAACGATTTACGCACATAGATTTTTCTCCATTCAAATATGCACTTAGGACACCAATTCTCTAACTTTGACGTTCTACAGCATCCAAAACTTGCGTTTCCGAACATGGGGTCCTTCTTTAAAAATGATCGGTGTGCTGCCCTGCGTAATATACTGAGCGTTTACAAGGTTTTGATTCACTCTGTATAAACATGAAATAATTATTCCAGAGTTATAAAGAATATGAGTAGTAAATGGTTCTTTAGGATCATACCGTACATTGATCAGATAGCTAATGCAAACAATGCTGGAGATTCCCAAGCTGTATCTACAATAAAGAATGCAAAGAGATTCAAAACTCCGGTAGTAACTGAGAAACCTGTATTTCAGTCACAACTATATGTGCTATGTACTATGTTTTCCCAAAGAAAAAATGATGTTAGCAACATCATAGGTTGTACAATAAATGTTTCAAATCTCAATAGGTATTTTGTGCACCTGTCCAGTAGTTCCTTGTAATCCAATTATCAGTTAGCTCTGCAATGTCTGGGGTAAGGAACTGTAAATACACGTTACCATATATGTCAGTGAAGTGGCTTGAAATAATCTATGAAGCAATGGTAGAATAAAAAATGGTATAAAATGCGGAATTATGGGGGCTAACGATATAAGAAAGCATATAGATAGAGCACACATATGAACAGTTTTATAAGGAAGTATTAAGTTTGAATAAGTCAACACCAAATGGAGTCACTATGGTGGAACTGGGAAGACTCTGCAGAAGTGGAGTACTTATAAAGAGATGCTTAAAATATTGTACAGATGTATAAAAAGTTAGATGGTGTTATATTAAAGATCTGTTTAGAACAACAGAAGAATTCAACATGTAAGGGTAGCTGGTGGTCGGAGCTAGATAGAACGATGAAGAGAATAGGAATGGGGGATATCTGGGAGAAATATATGTAAACGGTTTTTGGACAATAATTAAGAACACGGTAGAGGACTTTGACAGACAAGTGGCATGGGGAAACTTGATAAGTACGAAATCACTAAACATATACCCGAAAATGAAGAGAGAATGGGAAATAGGAACATATATTTATGTATGTGATAGATATGAAAGGGAGGTTTTAGATTGGTTGAGAACCGGAGGCACATTGAGAGGAGGTTCTCCAAAGGAGTGCCTTTTATGCAGAAATAAACTAGGCATGGAGCATTATGTAGTGGAATGCAAAGAAATGTAAAACTGGAAGAAATTAATATGGGATAAGAACTGTCACCGAGGAACACTGAGACGGCATATAACCTGATATCAGAAAGACATTAACAAAAACAAACGAATAAATAAATGACGTGTACCAGAATAGATATATGTTATAATGCTAGCATATAATCTACAGACGGCCACAGTGACAAGACCACACTGCGAAGGTCAGTAAACTCCCTTTGCAATCCCTGTAAACAAACAACCCTACTGTATTGTCTGTTTTGCCCTCAAGGAAAATTTGGTGTCTTCCAGTCGGGAACCAGCCCATTGTTAAAATCCCATGCGTGCTTCTGACAACAGGCTTCAATATTTTGACCGTCGCTCAGAACGCATGCTTCCGCACAAATTTTTGCATGCGGACTGTTAGAGAAAGTGTCTCAGATGTTAGGTCCGAAACTGGAAATTCTGAGCACTGATCTCAAGTGGGGATAGGTACCAGCCAATGAAAAATAGATATTTGATCATGTGATTTTGCAAACTCCAAAAAGTACCTAGAGTGGGGGTAATTCAAAGTGATGGCGGAAAGTAGGTTTTTCTAGTAAGAACACTTTGGTCTTGAGTTCTACGTGAGACGGGCGCGCATTTGGCGCCACCTAACCGGTATACTTCCGCGTCATACACAGAGACAAAGTGCAATATCTAACAATCTCTCCAGTGAGAGTTAGCACAACGAGTAATGTATAGGGAGGACCATTAATATATCCCATTCGACTACGCAGTGCTACTGCCTCATTGCTTCACAGCACAATATTGACAGTGGCGCTAAACACAGCAACCACACCGACGACGACTTTACGGTGGCGAGCGTAGGAGCCTAAGGACAACAATAAACTTCTGTCTACCAGATTCGAGGTGTCATCATTCAACCCACAACCAGTCAGGACGCACCCACACCTGAAGTACAGATGAGAGTTCTCATGCGGGAGCTACAAGTCACCTCGAACCGATTACAATCTCTCTTTCCCTAAACTCCGCACGCCACCAATCCTTAATTGTAAGGCGTTGAGCACAAGGGAGAGCTCGACGTGGTTCGCTACGGGCCGGACCGCCACAAAATGGATGAGAAGGATAAGGAAGTTAGGAGGAAGAGAAATGGGCGACACAGCGGAATATTACGTCATTGTTGATAAGGGTTAGAATAGAGGTAAACTGTCAGAGAGCCAATACCACAATAGGCCGTAAAATAAGCAGCTATTAAGTCTGTACTTAAAATAGAATTTGAAAATTGTAACTGGAATTGTAAGAAAGTAAGATATACTATAACAAAAATAATACAATAAAGTATAAAATTTAATTAAATATCTTCATTTTGTTGGTGCACGTTTTACGAAAGACAACTCAATAATCTTTGCACTGTTCTGATCTTTAGAAACATTGTTGAAAGCAGCACCTATTACAACTAACAGTTGATTTAAAATGATTCATTAAAAAGTGGTTTTAGAATTATTAATCTATGAAATGTTTTAAACCTATACGTTTTGGGAAAATTTTCAGTGTGCCTAATTATATAGCAATTTTAGGTGACTGTTCAACCATGTTGTCACATTCCTGTAAACAATGTGCCTCGTATTTACATTGTTTTAAACAGGACTTCGGTCTGCTTAACGCTGGTATTCCCACACTTTTGGTGCCAATAATCGAAGCTCAATAACGACACAGCTGTAGGCAAATATTTTTCATATCCGCTTGGCAATTTTGTATCAAATATGCTTCAACGCAGCTCCGTGCTCTAAAGTATCTAGTACCCATCTCCGGAGGAAGAAAACTAACGACCTGTTTTCAACAGCTCAATAAAGTAAAACTGTGACTACAAATACTACATTACCTCCATGTGTTTCACGTTTGTGCTCATTGCAACAGTGATATTTCATTTCTTCACTGGCATTCTTCATTCTCCACCCACGAGTGTCGAAGACAGCTCACAGTGCTTGATGTTGCCAAGTTTAGAACGATATATTTAACTTGACAACCCAGACGTTCAATGCTGTCTGTCACAGATGTGTCAGTGAAGGAATGTTGGTTGTGTTTCTCTGGCCAAGGGCTGCATTTTGACATTTTCTTACACGCCACTTCCTGGGTAAGACGTTTCATTCATAACACTGAGACTTATTTTTAAAACCATCGTTAATCATCTAGTAAAAATGGAACTTCCAAATAATATAGTGTAATCACTTGATATGTGAAGTAATACTCACTACAGCGACCCAATTTAGTTTTGTGAAAACTTGTTAAAAATGAATATATGGTAGGAAGTGATTAAGGAATAAATACATTGAATAAGCATGTTTAAAGTATTAAATATAGAATACTCAAATTTTATCTCAATATAAAACAAGTCTAAATATTTGGGGCGTATGTAGTCAAATTTTCATAATATATTTCCACAAAAGCCGATAGTTTTACTTCAAAATTCAGCTGCTATGCCGAAATGCTTATCTAAACAGCATTTCAGTGATATTTTGAGGTAATGTTACTCATCAGCTTGAATAAGTGAAAATCGTTACTATCATCACAAAAACAAAACAAACATAACTGTAGAATGAAATAAGGAAGTATCTCAATATTTTAATTTTAATTTGCGTTTCAATCTTAGCGCTGAGGTAGCGTTTCTGCTTACCAAGAAGACCCAGGTCGATTCCCGATACCTGTGTGGGGATTTTCTGCAGCTGGGGACCTGGTCCGATGACACTTAGTCCCCTTAGTCCACTGAGGAGCTTTTGTTGAGAAATAGCGGCCGTTGGTTGCATACACCAGTCGGGAGGTACCTGGTCCTTGACCATGTCCCACCCTCCAATGCTTCTCCCCACTCATTACCCGTGTAGTGGGCGGTAAGCATTGGCCCGAAAGGGCTATTGCGCCGCCAATGAATTAATATCAGTGAATTACGTAAACTTACTTTAAATTTTACATAAGTTGAGATAGATTGTAATTTTAAAAAGCGTTAAATTTGAAATAACTACGATGTTCTTTTTTTTAATTTACGTCCTCCAACGATAAGTCATTTCGGACGATGAGTGAAGTGGGTGAAATGATGCTTAAAAAAGCCCAGGGTCCAAAGAGCTTAAAGTTACCCGACATTCGTATTTCAGGATAAGGGAAAACCCCGGAAAAACCTTATCTAGGTAATTCACTCTGACCGAGACTCGAACTCGGGACCTCTTGAACGTGAGGCACACTCGCTACCATCTACGCTACCGAGGCGGACGAAATATCTACAAGCTAAGTAACTAAATTGGACAACATATTATACATACCTGCGTACATTTCCCTGCATCCTTCCTTCTCTCTGTTTCATCCACACAGATACACACATACCTCAAAACATTAATATGAATTTATTAACAGCATTTGGTTACATTTAAACTATCACAGTTTTCTTTCAATTGGAGTAATTTAAATTTATTTCAGGGTTCCATACAGCCAAACACTTTAGTTATATTGTGTTAATATTCATATAAAGTAGAACCTCGTTTACCCTGACTGGGACCAGGGCCGATCCGAGTTAACAAAATTTCGGGTTATCCAGAGGACTACGAAAAAACGTTTAAAAACATGTATAACATCATGAAATATTTTAATGGAGTTTAGAAATTATTATTGACACACTTTCACCTAAAAACACATATACTGTACGTACTGTAATAGTCTATATATGTGCACTGTACGCAATATAGCTAAAAACCGATCGGTAGTGAAATGGCAGCAAGTTCCTGTTCAATTTAGTGTATCGCATACGAGCTGCATGATCTCGCATCCGCTTTAACATTAGAAGTTCGTTTGGCAAAGTCTCGGCTTAACTCTCGAAATAAAATATCAGTTTCTCTATGTTTGCCATCCTTGAACTTGGGTCATAACAACAGCTGGTTCGTCAACACTGTCTGAATCTGAATACTCTTAATTTTCATTTTCAGTAACACTGCGTGATCCAATAACGCCTTCCTCTGTAATAGGTTTATAACATCCGTTATTGAAAATGTCTTTATCTACATCTAAACAGCCACCCATATTTTTAAAAATATCTATAACATCTTCTTCCACACTTAGTTTTACTTCTTTTTCCATCTTGTTTCCTGACAAGTCACACACAACAGACCATAACTTTTTCAATGACTTTATAGAGTTTCTCTTCCAACCTGTACCAAAGCAGGTGGGGTGAGTGCAATGAATTCAGCCGCTAGTAAGAGAATTCGAGTAATGTACCTACCGAGGAGAGCAAATTTATTGTCTGTAAAATAAATCGCCATTTACTACGCTAAACAACATAACTTTGTTTTTCAAAACTGGTCCAGGTTATCCGGGCATCTGGGTTAAAGAAATCCGGGTTAACGAGGTTTTGCTGTAAATGCGTGTTTGTGCTTAGAGACAAAGACTAATATTTATGCAACCTTTTGTTTTCGAATTCTATTATAAAACTTTACACCGTGGTTCTGTTCTGATTTTCCGGCTACCGAAAACAAATGACAGAGGAGTGTTGTCAATCAGTTATCATTCTCCGGAAATACCTATTTGTATGGCATTAGAAGTTTTTAATTCTGTTGTTTACTTCATCTGTTTTCACATTTAAATATTATTCAATTTATATTTATTTAAAGAAGCAGCTTAAAGTAATTTTACCCATTATTCCAAGGTCTGCGGTAGTATTCATATTGCTGAACTAAATTAGCGGCCTCTCCCATATATATATATGTTTATTACATCGTTCTGCATGTCAAAACTTATTTTATGTTTTTGTTTTAATCTGATGAGTGATTATAAACAAAGTTTTTGTGAATTTGAAAATAATCTCCATTTTCTACCATCACGTTAGGCTTTCAAACTATTCGTAAATAACAGAAATGAAATTAAAGCTGTGGGAAACTTAATAAAAGCTATTTTCAACAAGAATTTTGTATGACAAATTAGGTCATAATCATGATTTATTATTTACCACTAATTAATCATTAATTAATAATTATTATAAGCATATTCATAACCGTACCTCAATATTGTTATTAAGTTTTTTCCTCTTTCACCTCGCATATTTTTCAGAGCAGTTCCGTTTCAATATCCAGCAGTAGTTTATCATCATGTGACCACTCCACTTCCCTGATACCTCATTTCCATATTGTTATATCCTGGTGTAATCTTTCACCCTGTCACACACTAAAATCTCCTGAATTAACAGGGAAATAGTTTAGATGGGAGTGAAGAAAATGTATTTTGACACTCATGTTGAAACAAATCTGTTTAAAATTTTATAACATAATTTACACTATGATAATAACATAATTTGGGTCAATAGATAGAGTCAAACTGAAAATTTAAATTCCATGGCCGGGATTTGAACCACGGATATCCTGGTTTCTGTCTAATCGCTCTTACTCATTGAGCTACCATGGCCAACGTGCCGTCATGAGATTAAATTCTCCAAATGACTCATATAATTCCCCGGTAAACCCACTAGGGCTCTCCTATTCGAGATACACCATTTGTGGCGACTTACTATTGTACGTACTTCAGTCCCGAGCTTAATCATTAAACTCTTATTTACCTACAGCCTATACACGGTTAGTGTGAAGAAATGATTGATTTCTATCAATTAACTTCAATAATAATTTGGGTCCTTTTTATTTCTAAGGAAATTAAAAAAAAGTCTTAAAGCAGCCCAGTTATCCTTCCCTTCTCGATTCATAGTATTCTCGAACTGACTGTCCATCATCACCTTTCGAATTTGTGGGCCAACGAATACGCCAGTTTTCAGCCTTCATAGGATAATGAACGAAATGTAACACAAAGGTATTTAAAACTCACTGTCTAGAGTTTTCACAAATTGCTTCATTAAACCTAATTTGACATGGATAGGTGGCAACAATGCTTGAGTGATCAATTAAGAGGTTCGCTTTTTATATTTTTTTGCACGTTGTAAAATTAGCCTACGTGGTCCCTGTTCGCTTTCCCAGTGTTCCAACCTGGTTCTGCTCTTACATTCACATAAGAAACAAGGATACTTTATGAAACCAGCCTGTTGACCAAGTAATTGTGCGATAATCTTGAAATCTCCACACACTAGCCGTTGATGGTTTTTGTAAGCAAGACTTAATATATTTTTCATATGTAGGATACAGGGGAAAAACAATCAAAATCCACTTTTAGCGAAAATGTACGATGTTGATACAATAATGCCATTCTAGGGACCAAGTACTGCATTCTAGCACACTGAAGCATGACAAAATCAATCACAATCCCAGAATAATACTGATCATAAAATTAGACTGAAATAGAGAAACAAAGTCCTTTGTGAAATAGAAAGACAATCAAATTCCATATTTTTAAATTGCGGGAAATACTTTTAGTATAACATTATACATCAAGAATTGATCAATAGGTGATCAATAACATCAATTAATTGATTAATTAATCAAAAAGCTAATGTTTAGGTCGCTGGTGAATGGAATAGCATATCAAAAGAAGTGGCCGCAGACCCACCCCGTTTAACGTCATTGAATGTTCTCAGGATATGTTCAAATCATGGAGCACTTTTCTCAGCAAAAGATACAGGAAGAAATGTCCAGTGAAAATCATATGTGTAAGAGAATTATCAGTAGACAGGGAATCTTCAAGGACTATCAACAGTTGAACAACCTACAATGGTTCCTGGGAAAACTGTGTCATTATTGATAAAATTTCAGGGATAGAAATTAGAAGGAACCCACCTTGTGCGTATTCACGATTAATACCACTTTTGACGAAATATAATGATCTACAGTCTCTGAAAATAATTTGTTCAGACGGGCCCAGACATACTATTCAGGATTACCACACTGTCAACAATGAGTAACTACAATGTGAACTAAGTTTGTTTGAACTTGTTAATTAACTTATTGTTTTAGCAATAATAGCCAGTATTATTGGATTCACAGTTTAAAAGATGTAATAAAAATAGTGGACTATAATTGTTTTTGTATCCAAGTAAGCGTAGTTTGTGAATTTACTGATCGGATATAAACCTCAAAAATATTACTTAATTGATGACAATACAGAAGACTGTTACAAGTACACCTTGTAAGTACAAAAAATTGTTTTTACAATGTTTCTTTTTAACTTTGTAGCGTTAGTAGCTTTAAATAAATTTCCCCTAAAACACATAAAAGTGGACTTCGATTGTTTTACCTTTGTATTCTAAATATATCTCTTTAAAAGAAAAGAGTGGAACACAGTAATAGAAGAATTAATGTTTCCGTTATGAAAACAAGTTTAAGAGTTTTTGAGAAGAATCTATTCAGAACCTCCTCTTTGATATTATTAATTTTAAGGGGGAGAGATTTTTGTACATCATCTAGGGTGGATTTAATTAGTATAGATAGAGTCAACATGAAAAATTCAACGCAATGGCCGGGATTTGAACCACGGATCTCCTGGTTTCCGTCCAGTCGCTCTAAACCATTGAGCTACCATGGTCAATGTGCCATGTTATAGCTTTTATGTTTAATTTTCAAGTCTGCATTGTTATTTTAAATTATTAAAACAATTAAATGGTCCAATATATTTAATGGTTTGGGAAAATATATTTATTTTAAAAAATAAACATCGCGTACTGAATTTAAAATACTGGCAGTTGATTATGTTTTTAAATTTGTTTCACTTTCAGATTTTGGTAGTACTAAAAAGAACATAGTGACATCTAGCGTCTGTAGCATTGACGACGAGTTTGTTTGTGATCCTAGCTGATGATATGGAAGAAGTTTCACGAGATCGCGATCCTGTTCAATCGTTTCTTATAAGTGAAGTTTTAAATTACAAATTGTTATATTTGTATATACCTGTATTGTTATTTTAATTCAAAACTAATAATAAAATATATGGTTATGTAGTTTATATGTTCTCACTGTATGCTTTCAAATTTGTCCAGATACGCTTAGAACTGCCTGTGTCAGTCTGAATCTGTTTAAAAATTCATGGCCGTTCAATGGGCTAGAGCGACTGGACGGAAAGCAGGAGATCAGTGGTTCAAATCCCGGCCATGACATTGAATTTTTCATGTTGACCCTATCTATCAAAAACCTTAGCCTATATACGAAGAAATTAAATTCAATCAATTAACTAAAATAATTAGTTAGTATATTTTAGGAAACATATAAATATAAAGTATAAACATAATAAAACTTATAGTAATTCACAGTTTAGTAACAAAGTTGAAATTATAAGCTGCTGATCCTTTCTACAAATGATAAGCACGTGTATATATATTACGACAAAGATTCAAAGCCTAATTTTGAATTGCAAATAATTCTGATATGGTACGCGAAAACAGATTTCACTTTTGCAATCAGTGTGCAAATGTGATTCATAAACGCTCATTCATTTAAAAATCGAAATCTATGATTTGGACAGAATATGGCTTGCTAACAAGTCTTTAACTACGAACACAAATAAATAAAATAAGTTTGTAATATTCATGTACTCCAACTGTCACCTATTGTCTGAGGGCAAAGCAAAGTATAAACTCATTAGTAACTTCAAATTTTGTGTTGCTTTTGTTTAATGTACTCCCTTCTACTACGGAAATTACACTCGTCGTATGACGCGCGCATTCAAGTTCCTTTTCATTTCATCGCAAACTCACGTCTTCGCCGACAGAGTGCTCTTCCTTAGCCATCCGTTTCTTTATCTCGGGCAAAATGTGGAATAGAGAAAGGTTTAAATTAGCAAAGCAGCGTGTGCAGCTTTAAGGGTGTGTGACTGCTTATATTCTCCACGTTGCATTATTGTGTTTATTAAGAAAATTGGTAAAATACTAATCTAAACCTGGTGGCTTTAATTTGCATCAAAACAGTATTTTGTAAATCTTTATTTTTAAAATGTTCAAACAAAATAGCTAATGAAACCTAGAGTGGAAACAATCACATGTTGGTAAAATGTTATAATATCATAAAACTAAAATAATTGGGAGAAATTAATAACTCAGTCATTAAGGAGTTTAATTAAATATATTTTATCTTATACTTCGATACTTTGTATGTTTTCCATTTTGAGTAATTCACTTAATTATTCATTATAAGTAACTCTTTCCTTAGAACCCTCACTGTTAACAAATGTTCATGTTCTTCTAGAAAGCGTCTTATATGGGGGCCAAAAGAAGGAATATTATTAAAAGTACCATGGATTTTACATCGTCACCGCATGAACACAAAGATTTTCTGATGAAGGTGGTGATGATGATAATAATAATGATACTAATATTAATAATAATTTATCATATATTTTATTATTATCATTATGTACAGGATAAGTTGTTTTAAAATGTGTGCAGAAATACAATTTTGACATCATTCTACAGCGAGGTAAGAATATAAAGATCATGGAGAAGTCGTTACACATCTCTAGTGTAATTAAGCTTTCCCTACAGACAAAAATTCTGGTGCACCACTGGTTTCTGTAGGCATTTTTATTGCAATTTACGTCCTCCAGCATTAAGTCATATCGGACGATGAATGGAATGGGTGAAATGATGCTCAAATGAGCCCAGGGTCCATAGAGTTTAGAGTTACCCGACATTCGTCTTTCAGGTTAAGGGAAAACCCCGGAAAAGACCGTATCCAGGTAACTCACCCTGACCGAGACTCGAACTCGGGACGTCTTGAACGTGAGGCAGAAATACTACCACCACGCTACCGAGGCGGGTCCTGCGGGCATATATGTAGCTATAAAGTTCCGCAAGTTAAAAATTTGTTAGGTTCACCATGAAAGTTTATCTAGATAAATAACATGAAAGTCAAAAGATGTTGAAAGCGTATGTCTTTTTGTGTAAGACATAAATTCACTGGCTATAATTTGTTTTTAAACACTCCAAATTTAAAGTCTCTTTCGTTGCTAATGTTACGTGATCTGTAATTAATATAAAGCTCATCAGTTGTTTTGTGAATGTTCTTGCAGGCCGAAGCTTTAGCAGCTTAACAAGAAAATAAACGGGGGGGGGGGAGGGGTAAGATCACAGAGGACATTTGAGAAATAGTCATTCCCCAAATATTTCCACTAACAATTTCATAGAGTGACATAATGCGGCATTGTCTTGTTGAAAAAATGCGCTGCTCATCTCATCTTCAGTTAGCTTTACAATAAACGGGGATGTAATAGCCGAACAGTAAACAGTGCAATTAAGTAACGTTTTGAAAGAAAAAAAATTGGCCCAATAGTTTCCAAGCGAGAAATCGCACACCATACTCCAATTTTTCGCATTTTAAGGGTTTTCCTCGATCGCATTAGGATATTCGGTATCCCACATGCGTGCATTTTGTGAATTTACGTATCCGGGTAAGTGAAAGTATCATCGGTAAAGAAGCGTCCTAATACAATTTATGGTACACAGTTCATTTCATTTACCACGATTTTAAATCGTGGACGATTAACACCTTGTATATTGATATAGATATATCCTGAGTTCCTTTTTATTGCGTTGTCTGCGAAACCGCAAGAAATATCATTGTATCTGAAAGATTTTCATCCGGTAAAACATTCTTGATTTACCACTCCTCGCAGCATCATGCTTGAAATCTGTCTCACGGAATTATTAATCAAATTTCGCACTATACTTCGGGGAGTTAGGGAACCTATAAACGAAATGTAACACTGTGTAACCTCCACTTTTATTAAACATTGTTTTCCGCTTCTCTGCATAATACATTGCTGTTGCCTTATAAATTGTTATTACCGTCAATACTCTTCTTCTTTAACTGCCTCTTATACCACTACGTGGTGTCAGGGTATTCTTGTTCCTCTTAACCCTTTGCGAGTTGCGGTACGGAATCTCTGGATCTGTTGCAGAGAGAATCCAGGATGGGTGATCAGCCCGATGCCTGGTATGAGAGTGAGGGAAGTGGATGACAATGAGGGAGAGCTGAAATGATAGGAAAGATGACGAAGGAGCAACTGGTGGAGTACTGCCGGGATAACCAGAGGACCCGGAGAAACCCCGCCCAGCGCCGTCTTGTCCACCATGAATCTCACTTTGCTGTCGCCTGAGATCGAACCCTTGGTGACAGCCAAGCGGTCTAATCACTCGACCACGGCGCGGCCATCCGTCAATACTCACATCACATAAACATAAAAACTCGTTTACTGGCAAAAAGCAATTGCATGCAATAAACGTGCGGTAAACAATAACGATCGGTCGGAATGAAACTGAGCAAATCTAGCGTGAGGCACCAAGGTGGTGTGGAGGAAGTTGTTGGTGACCCGTTAGAATAGGATGTTTGCTATTTAACGATATCTGTATAACCACAGAAGATTCAGACTATAAGAAACAAATAT
This sequence comes from Mantis religiosa, assembly GCA_030765055.1. Taxonomy (NCBI): domain Eukaryota; kingdom Metazoa; phylum Arthropoda; class Insecta; order Mantodea; family Mantidae; genus Mantis; species Mantis religiosa. The sequence continues at coordinate 21,535 of JAUKNK010000774.1, forward strand.
ATATATATATATATATATATATATTTAGGCCATAAAATAGAAAAAATAGTTTCAGATAGTCACTTTGGTTTTAATTACCTTACCCATTTGGGATGGGGTACAGTCAAGGACTTGTGAATCTGAGGTCCTGAGAACCGCGGAAAGCATAAAGCTGGAGTTATGAATGGCATTATGAATATGTGTTTGTGATCTGATGCATAGACTCCAAAGAAAAGAAGAATAAAAACCCTATGTACGAGTTAATTAACGTCATTGCCGATAGTTAATACGTTCCATAGACAAAAGACCGCCGATATGACCATTGCAGTTAAAGGTCGAGGTATAAATGAAGCAGAAAATGCATCTAATGTAGATTGCGACTCCCTCTACAGAGACAAGTGATACATTCTGACTCATTTCCTCTGACATTCCATTCGTTATTTAGGGCTATATTCATAGTTATCACTTTGGTCTAGACTATCTTCCGACCAACTTGGTCCGGACCAAAGGCGGTCTAACGTTTTTTATTCATAGACGATAAAAAGCCTCGCACCACGCCTGCCAAACAAAGATGGCAGCAGCAACAGGTGCTAAAATTTGTGATCCATGTGGAAAACAAGTAAAAAGTGCGCAAATGGGAATGGAGTGTAATGGGGAGTGCATGAGATGGTTCCATGCTACATGTGTCAAAGTTCAAAAGAAAAATGTAAAGAACTATCAGGGAATGGTGACGCAAATTGGATGTGTGAGAGAGAGAGGACTGCTTGCCGCAACCTAACCTACAAATACTGCAGTCATCAATGGTGGAGGTAACAAAGAAAATGGAGTTCACGGTGCAGGAGTTAAGAAAAGAAAATGAAGAAGTGAAGAAAGCAGCTTCATTCATGAATGAGTGCTTTGAAGCAGTGAGACTCGAAATTAGTGAACTGAACATCAAGATGGAGCAAAGCATAAGATCGAGCTATGATACTAAGATGCGATGGAAAATGACGTCGACGATGTAAAACAATATCAGCGAAAGAATAACCTAATTATCAGGGGCATACCACAAGTGGAAAGGGAAGATGTATTTGATACTGTTATACAATTTGCAAATGCCTTAGATGTCCATTTGACGTACAATGACGTCGATGCAGCACACAGACTTCCCTCCAGAAAACATGAAGTAAGTACCAATCTAAGAAATCCGCCTATACTGGTTCGCTTTACGTGCCACTGGAAGAAAGAAGAAATAGTCCAAGCCAGAATAACAAAAAGACGAGTATGCACTGAAGATATGGGCTTAACTGGATCCCCTCAACTAATTTTAGTCAACGATCACCTGACGGCTCTCATTGATACCATAGCAAAATGAACAAGGGATTTACGGAGAGAAGGGAAGAGGAGCGTGGACCAGGGATGGCAAAATCTTCATACGAGAAAAACAGTTTGGACCTTCAATAAGGATCATAGGGAAGAATCACCTTCTGCCATATGAAAATAAGATAACCTCAAATAATACAACCACTACAGGCAGTGCAGAACGAAGCAAGAGAAGCTCAGTGAACTGCAATGTGTTAGGTTCCTATTTTGTGATGAAGTGCAATATTTATACCTTTCATGTGTGATTGTGATAACATTATAGGTGAGTTCAAATATGATTCTGTAGATGATTATTTAAACATTACAAGATCTCAACCGAGCCCAAAGAATTGTGTACCTGAATGCTAGGTCTATTGTAAACAAATTAGATGATATTGAGCTTCTTGTAGCAACAATAACTAAAGTAGATGTGATTGTTATAGCAGAAAACTGGCTCAGGGAAAACATTATTAACTTTTTAATACAAAAAATTTTAATACACATCATATTATAAGGAAAATTATAGGAGGTGGAATTTCAGTGTATATTAGAAATGTATGGAAAACGTCGGTGCAAAACATAGTAAACAGTGTCCACAGTATCCTGCACATAAACCTGAAAAGGGATCTAATAACACTTGATATCATTTCAGTTTATAATCCAAATGATCAAAATACTGGCAACTTTCTCGCTGATATGGAAACTGTACTGTGTAGGAAGCTTGCAAAGTCAGCCATGATCATAGGCAATGTAAATATTAATTACCTCACTCAGAGTAAAAATCTTGAAAACTATAATACACTAATTACAAGTTTCAATTTTGTACAAGGCAATAAAATATACCCAACAGGAATAGGCAATACCTTAGCTACACTAATTGACCACGTACTTATCAATAACAATGATGCTCCAATATCTATAGCTAACATAATGCATGATATCAGTGACCATAACATACTTATAATTGACATAAAAGAACATCTTTGTAAGGCCCTTCATGATAAGCATATCAATACCAGAATGTCAATTCAAGAATTTAACATTATACATCATAATACACTTTCCTTATTTATACAAGATACTGGATTTAACTGTGTCACAAATGACCCTAATGCATATTATAACTCATTATTGCAATTTATAAAGGAAGTGGTTTCAGTCTGCTCCTACAGGTGCAGAAAGGTTGTGTCATATAAACTGACACATAAACCATGGGTTAATAGTAACTTTTTGGCTCTAGTTAAAAAGAAAAACTTACCGTATAGCAAAACAAAATGCAAATTTCCCTCTCCGATAGCAATTGAACTGTACAAAAAGTGTGCAAATGAAGTAACTAAAATTAAAAGGGAACTTCAAGAAGCATATTACTCAAATAAACTGAATAACACCTATGATGCAAAAAAGGTATGGATGACATTAAATGGAATCTTAAGAAATAAAACCCTAGTACAGTGCAATCAAATAGAATAAATAATGGTAGATAATCAAAGAAGAGTAAATCAGTTAGAAATATGTGAGTGTTTTAACCAATACTTTGTAAATATAGCTCATCATTTAGTGAAGAAATGTATAACTACACAATATACTCCACCACCTTATAGTTCAGTACCATATAGTCTTTTTCTCTATCCAACAGATAATAATGAGGTTCTAAAAATGATAGCAACAATAAAAAACAAAAGTAATAAAACAGATAATATTTTATCAAATGAATTTTTAACAAAGTGCAAGTCCAGTTTGGTTCCACACATTGTAACCTTTATTAATTCACTTAGTTCAGGTTCAGTACCTGATGGTTGTAAAATCACAAGAGTTGTCCCAATTTATAAGACAGGTGATAGAGTAATTATGTATAATTACAGATCAATAAGTATTAATCTTGTATTTGCCAAAATTCTGGAAAAAGTAGTAAAAGTTAGGTTATTACAGCATCTAGAAAACCACAACTTTTTTCACAATCATCAGTATGGATTTATTAAAAAATCTGCTACTATTGCTGCCACGGTAGATATTATCGTACCTATTCAAAAAGCTCTGGATAGAAACAGTTTAGCTGCTGGTTTATTTATTGACCTAAAAAAGGATTTTGACACTGTAGATCATACTATATTACTAAAGAAACTTGAGTATAGTGGTGTAAGAGGACTTCCTCTCAACTGGTTTCAGAATTATCTCTAATAGGAAACAATTTGTAAATATGAACATTTCCAGTTCTCTATCAACAGTTCATCATGGTGTTCCACATGGTTCTGTATTAGGTCTTATATTATTCCTCATTTTTATAAATGACATAGGATGTTTAAGACTAAAAGTTAAATTGACTATGTTTGCTGATGATATATGTTTGTTATATATAGACAACTCTGAGCACCAGCTGATATATGATATACAGCAAGACCTGAATGCATTGGTTTAAGGGCAATAAGTTAACATTAAATATCTGTAAAACAAAATATATATTATTTCCTAAAAGTTCATACGTACCAGTAGTAAATGACAAGATACATGATGATAACGCAGTGATTGAAAGAGTAACAAAAATCACATATCTAGGTTTGATTCTAGACAGTACCCATACATGGAAGGACCATATTATGCATGTAAAAGGTAAGATTCATCCTCTGTTACCTGTAATTCACAGGCTGAAATTCAAAGGATTCGGTGTAAATCATTTACGAAGTATCTACCATGCTTTAATTCAATCTCATTTGGATTACTTAAACATCTTATAGGGTAACTCAGTTAAATATTTAATTCATGATTTCAAAATCGTGCCTTGAGAATAGTCTACAATCTGCCCTTTAGAACAAACACAAAAACACTCTACCATGTAACTAACATTTTACCATTACAAGTAAACATAGAGTTGTCTTTGATATTATATCTCCACAAAATAAAAAATAATCTTCTAAAGTCTAATCTAACATTTGAAAGCTCCTCACATATATATAATACAACACATAAAGGAAACTTAAGAAAACAGTGAACACTTCTACTTGTGGTCTGAACAGCTTAACCTCACACTTTATCAACTTATATAATGCACTGCCACTGGAACTGAAAGGCTGCAGGAACATAAAAGGTTTTGAAAGTAAAGTTGCTGAAAATTTACTGAAGGCATATTTTGATTGTTGATAAAGTGTCACACATTTGTAGCTGGTTTGATAGCTGAACTGGGTAAAAATTGTTGTTGTTGTTGCTGTTGTTTTTGTTGTTTTCAAATGCTAGGTTTTGGCAATGGAGCCATTAGCTCTCTTGCCCTCCAATATTTCTGTGTAGTGGGTCCGGCAGGTAGGACTTCACAGGTTAGAATATGTTCTTCAGTCATTTCCTCTTCTTTGTTGTCAAATGCTAGGCTTTGGCAATGAAGACTGGGTAAAAATTAATATGGATTAATGTCCCATAGGATATGTAGTTTTTTTCTGTAATGCTCCTTGTTACTCTTATTTATTGAGTTATAGTGAATGTTTGTATCTTTGTATGTTTCATATATGTTATTCTTGTACGGCAATTCATCCCTACTATGAAAATGTAATATAAGTATTAGTAAGGGCTGTCTGCCCTCATTTTATATATTTTTGTAGTGTTCCCTAGCATGAGATATGGCTCTAGGAACCTTTTCAGATTACAATAAATAAAAGAAACCGTGGACCTGTAAGGAAAAAAAAATGTTACACGAAGTAGAAAGCACAGAACATATACGTTCAGCTTTGTGGCTGACGTTTTTTATGGAGTTTATTGTGAAAGGCCGCTAACATTTGAGCAAACAATACCTCGAAATAGTGAGGTTGGGCCGCGAATATCAAGAGCCCTGTGGTTTCGGGATTTACCCGAGGTTAGGTTAAGATTAGTGTGTGTTCGAGCATATATGAACTCTTTTAAAATAATAAGTATATCAGTAGCTAGGAGTTGTCACTTCTAACGACCTGTTCTCACGGAGTCCACTAATATGGCTGGATATTACGCATGTGCATTATAGAAGAGAATGCAGTAATTTATCTGGCAGTGATTCTATTTAAAAATTGTTTTAAAATTGGCCAGTGGGTGGATTATATTTTTTTCTTAAAGTCATTGCTGTATGCACTTTCTGATATATTTTTTACCAAATTAGCCATTAGGTAAATATGGAAGTATTATCTACCCAATGCCTACTTACCGTACATCACATAACCTTAATTAGGGCCACATGAGAGAAGCCACTAACACCAAGGACGTTATACTGCATATAAAGAAGTAGACATCAAATAAAAATAGCAATAATTTCACTCAATATAATGCATGTATTCTTGAACAGTGAAACGTATTAACAAAACATAGCAATTATGAATTAACACATGAAACATAGAACAGGAAAATTAAATGAGATTGTAAATCTGTGTTTTACACACATCGTTATTTTGAACCATAAATTTTACGCATCTGCTGTGCTTGCACTTATATAGGGTATCTTCTTAATTCGACATTGTGAAAAACTAGTCGAGAAGAACTCCTTAGTTTCTTCTTCGCATCTCCCACTGGAATCTCTAATAGTGTTTGAGTACAGACATTCCTTCTTGGCCTTGGAGGAAACGGCAAGGCTGGGCACGGATCCGTGTTGGTGCCCTGTTCTGCTTTACTTTTCTCAACTTCTGGTAAGAAAATTTCATCCTCGCCTGACGCTTTGTTAACTTTTTTCTTGATAATGTAACAGCTTTGACCTTCAGCTGAGATTATATTCCTTTTGTTCTCGAAATCAGACTTTAATTCTGCTTCTAACATGTTCGTAGCGTCTGGAAACTCGAAACGTTGTATCCAACAATAGACGTATTGCCAACTTGAATCCTCCCGTTATACCAACACTAATTATAACAAAAGTAAATTATAACTTAGAGACATACACAGCGGAAACAAATGTAATGGATTTTAGAGGAAAGGACCCCATACATCTAATGTGTTGTTCTCACGTGAACTTCTCTACTCACTCTTGCACCATTTATTCTTATTTCTTGTATGTTTCCCACATATAATTATTGATAGAGACATTTCTGCAAATGGTTTTACTGCATATTTGTTTGTACATACAATGGAAAGAAGAACAGCTGGTCGCTGTTTAATGGCTTCGATATTCCTTTCTCTTTGCACACCAAGGAGGAAACAAACGCAGGCTTTTCCGTCTGCCTGAGTTCTACGCTATCTTTTCAAGTGAACTCTTTGCCCTCAAACAAGCAATGTTCACATTTCGGACATAAACACTTGCAACAACTCATTTATAATTTGCTCGGAATCTAAAAGTGCATTAACTGCCATAGGCAGTCTAGTCTATCATCGATACATGTTATTGTAAATGAAATTAAGTTACATTACAATATAATCAAGAAGGAGGATAAAGAAGTCATTTTTATGTGGGTCCCTTCGCATAGGGTTATCCAACGCAACGAAGTTGCTGATCTGGCTGCTAAAGAAACTACTAATCTTTCTCTACATAATCTGAAATAGCTACGGAGGGGATCCGTACCCTTCAGCTGCCGAGGTGCGGGCGCTACGGACCCTTATCACTCGTGGTACCTCTGACGTTACTAGAGGAACCTCGGGCCGAACTGCCGAGCCCCTCCCGTCGGGGAGCTGTTCGGATTGGGTTGGACTCGAGGAGGCAGTGTGTTCCCGACACCCACGGGGAATTGGGTACCTCCGGCCAGGCTACGGCCACCCGGAGGGGGTAGAGGGTTGCCTAATAAGTCCCGGGTACTAGCCTGTAGAGCTAGTAGGTGTGCTAGATCACCAGGTAGCCTCACCGAGGTAGTCTTCCCTGCGGGGTTGACGCGCGTAAGTGGCGTATCCACTTCCATCCCGTCTTGACGTTGTGCTCAGCGGGGGGGGGGGGCTTTTTAGACTCAAGGTATAGCCCCATGGAAAGAGCACCAGAGTATCCATCGCTCCCGGGTAGAAGGAGGCCGGGGTCCTCGGTCCTACGGGTCCAGAACTAATGGAAGTAGAACCTCTACACTTAACTAACCACATACTGACCTTATTTCTTTCGTCAAAACCAAATTATATCAAAAATGGAAGATAAATTGGCTCAAAAACCCCAACAACTGCTTCATGAAATAACAACGCCAGCAGGACAGTACTGAATGTATAATCTTCGCAGGCAAAATCAAGTCATAATGACAAGAGTGAGAATAGGTCACACCAACCTAACTCACAGCTATTTTCTCGAGAACAAACTGCCTCCCACCTCTATGTACTGCGTGCAAGTTTGTACTGACTGTGAAGCACATCAACATCGTTTGCCTCCTTTACAACCAACAGCGTCAGTACCATAGTATTCCCAACAAGATCAAAGAAACTCTCTGGACGCCATCATCTACTGATAACATCATTAAGTTCTTAAAAGACACTGGATTATTTTCAAAACTATATCTGTTGAAATTTTAGTATTTTATGTGTATTTACAATCTTCGCTGTTGTTTAACAATAATACATATAAATGTAATGTAATAATGTAAACTTAATGTAAATGTAATTTATAACATGTAAAACAGGAGTCGCAATAAGAACTACATGGTTAAAGCCACTATAAATAAACTAATTTAAAAAGTTAATAATTTTGTTTGTCAATGATACTGTGATTCCTGCGCCGTGGCGTAGCGGGCTAAGGTAGCATGCCTTGGTCCCTGGCCACGGAAAGCCGTCCAGATTCGATCCCACCCATGGGGTGCGGGTTTTAGGTCCCGGGTATAGGTCCGGTGCCCACTCAGCATCGTGAGGAAAGTGAGGAGCTTACGCTAGGTACGCGGCCCTGGTCACGAAAACCAACATTCCGGCTGAGGGATGCCGAGATGCTGACCACATCTCCCCGTATCGGTTGGATGATCGCCTACCTCTGCCGTGCGTAAGTGGGCGTGAGGCTGGTAGTCGGTGAATTACCACTGTATTATCTGCGCCGGATTTTTTTTTTTTTTTTTAATTTTAATCCAGTTATTAGCTATTACTGGCGCAAGAATTACATTCTTTAAGATGTTCCTATTTGGGTCAGAAACGACCTTTAGGTGAGGGAATTTGACTTATCTTAATTTTGTTACGACAGAAATATTTGAAATTTGTTGATAATAGAAGGTGAACCGCAAATTTAATGTAATTGTTTTACTGCACCATCTTTCATCAGCTAGTTATATTTATTTATTTTTTAACAAATGTGTATGCCCCACAACAAGTTTTTTTTATCAAATGTAAGTTAATTGTTTGTGATGATTTCAATGTGAATTCCAGAATTCCATTCAATTATTTTAATAATTTTTATAATTCAGTTTAGTCAATGAACTTAGCCTATTAGAATGACCATGGTTTGTGCCAACATTTAAAATCTAAACTGTGAAGGCATCAGTATGTATGCACTGGATAATATTCATTTTGATTAGGAACTGTATTTTATAAAAGTAACTTAGGTTCGGATTATGTTCATTCTGACCTTTTTTACTTCTAAAGTTGCATCTCGGTTTACAATTTAAAGAAATATATTTAGGTGAGAGGGGAACTGCCACAGTTCTCAGATCTTTGTTAAGCACCAACTGGACGCATCACTTTAGTCAAAGGAATTCGCAGGAATCACAAATGACAAATAGATGTTCACTCCACGTGGAGTAATCAGTTCGTTATCTGAGAGGCATGTATTACCAAAGATAAATTCATGGTAACCGTTCAAGCAGCGCGACTACAACTACAAGTTTATAAATCTCTGTGGTAGTTTCACAGCTGTTTCTTAATCATTCTTGCGCTAGCTGCTACTGTTTGAGGTTCGGTAACAAAGTTTGGAGTGCTGGGTGTGATGTGAATACGGATAATATGAAGAAGAGTGGTACCAAGTGGTCAGAGGAAGAGAAGTTCTTGTTTCCTCTAGACCAAAAAAGTAACGAACATTATAGAAAACAAATCCGTGTCCACGATTACAAATATGAGAAAGGAGGAGGCATGCAGGGAAATTTATAACAAGTTTGCTGATAATGCGGCTTACTGATGCCTGACTAATATCGTGCAGTTCAGCAGTGTTGTCTTGATAGGCCTCTTCTTGCATAATACAAAAGTGCTGTTAAGATTTGAGCGTCAATTGAGATATTATCGTCCCTGACGTACAGGTTAGGACGAATCATTTCTATCAGCATTCCGGCGTTCGCTTTACTAAACCTGTATCTGCCTTTGAAGTTTAGGTCGTCGTACTTCGCAATAATTTCTAATCTTATTAGATAGTTTCCTCCATCGTCTTATTTCACTGCCAGATCTAATCGTCCTTCACCTTCATCCCTTCCTCCCGGAAGTTACGTAAGTTAAAAATAACCTAGAAACTAATTCTCACATTGAACGGGCTTCTGCTGATTCTTCTTTTCTGGACCCAGGTTTCCTTTCCTTTTATGGTTTCACCTAAAGTACTACTGTATTTAATGTGTCTTAAGGCTTACAGTCCGTTCTAATAAGAATAAACAATATTCATTAACGTATATATACCCTGTGACAGCAGCTAAAGAGAAAACAGAAAACAGCAGAAACCCAAAATACTCCTCCTGTGTTCTCTGCAAAAGCCAGTAGGACACATACTTTAAGAGATACGCAAGAATAATCTAAATAATGTGAAATTTCAGTTAGAATACATAGTTTCCGATGTTTAAGTGGCATAAAATTGTAACCTAAATGTTTACACTTTGCAGTGGTTTATTTCCCTTTGACGTTGTTGTCCATCCTTATCAATTTTTCACCAATAAGGCGTGTATTATACCACATTAATTCGTAAAAACGTCTTTTAAAAAAGGACAGGGACACACCATCTCCTAATTCTATGAATTACATTTCTGAAAATGTGCCTTGTTCGTCAAAGGACAGTTGCAGAAGTGTATTAACCCCTATATTCAATGATTATAAACAAACCACTGAATCCACATTAGCAGCCTTCTGTAGGAATATTGAAACGCGAACGCTGCTTATGCAATTACCTCTCACCCGTCAACAGCGCGAGCCAGAGCGGTGCAGTTGGGTGGTCTTGCGGAACGCTTGTTTATCTGTAGCTCCATAACGCGAATAACAACCGCTTAAATTAACTGACATTAACAGCCTGGTTCAGAGAAGGAAACCTCAAACAAAAACTCTAGTGTTCTCTCTCAAGTACCTACTGTGCATACGAAGACAAAAAACAATTGGATTCCAAAGGCCATTGGGTTAATTGAATGACCTAAGAGCAACCAAAAATCTTCATGCTGTTTCTTCAAAGCCGTTTACTTTTCGAGATGGTATAGACACTGCGTATGACTTGCATTCTGGAGGTCGTCGGTTTGATATCCCCACCGACCGCGCACTCGAACATGGGTTTTTCTGCGGTTTTCCCTTTGTCACTTAAGATGGATGCTTAGGGGGTGATCCTCTTCATCCCACGGTTCCTGTCCATAATTTCCCTTTTACACCACTCTCCTCTTAGTGGTAAGACACCGAGCGGATGGCTCAATCTGTTTCGTCTGCGGCTTGCATACGGGAGGCCCAGGTTCGATTCCCGTAGCCGACTACCCGACTCATGAGATCTTCCCGTGTCACCAGGCGAATGCTGGATAGGTTAATTACATCCCCAATTTCCTGTCCCTCCATTTCACCTCCATTATTATTTCACAACATCTCTCATCTGGTGGTCTCTTTCAAGGTAGAAGTGTCGGCGGGAGTCTCGATGGTGCATGACAGGATATGCTCTGAATAAACCACTTTCTCCTCTGATAGGTCGTTTGCCGGTCTCCGAACCGGCTGCCAGGACCGTTTCCGTACCACAGGAGGAGGGAATGACCGCTGTCCTGGCCTACAGCGGGAGGTTTCCATCTAAGTAAAATGTAGGGAATCTGCTCTCTGCGATGTTGTGGCTTCTTGGAACGGCCGCTCTCTGTCTGCTCTAGCTTCCTCCTTCCTCCCGGGGATGCCCGACTTAGGGACATAGGTACAAAAGATCAAGACTGGTTGCGGTGCCGAATCCCCTTGACCCTCGTAGCCGTAATCTACAATGTCCAACGCGTAGAAGGTCGCGGGTTCGAAATCCCCTTGTGCATGGGTGTTTATGTATATACTGTATATGTGTAAAACACGGAACACAGACGGCAAAACAAACGGGAAAATAAAAAAACGGTAATATATGTGTGTGTGTGTGTGTGTGTGTGTGTGTGTGTGTGTGTGTGTGTGTGTGTGTGTGTGTGTGTGTGTGAAAAAGAATCCCTCCTTAGAAACCCTAATCCTAAGCCTAGTTGTAGGACCAGTGGAAGCAATTTGGCAAGTTGCGGTTATACGGTAGCCTTGACATCGTTCTGGGTCTGCCCGGTCATGATCCGCCTCCGCCGTGGGGAAGGGACCCATTTTGGTGCAGACCATCCGGAGCATGCGGCTTCTATGAGTGAGGTAGGTTTGGCGTTGGATGAATTCGTATTGTAACTGTTAGCGTCTCCATTTCACTTTGCACTGTCTTCACGCAGCTTCCCGTTGGGGAGGGGATCCGTCCTCTTCAGCTGCCGAGGTGTGGGTGCTGCGGACCCCTAGCACTCGTGGTACTTCTTACCTTACTAGAGGAACCTCGGGCCGAACTACCTAGCCCCTCCCGTCGGGGAGTTGTTCGGATTGGATTGGACTCGAGGGGGCAGTGTGTTCCTGACACCAACGGGGAATTGGGTACCTCCGGCCAGGCTATGGCCGCCCGGAGGGGGTAGAGGGTTGCCTAATAAGTGCCGGATACTAGCCTGCAGAGCTAGTAGAAGGTGTGCTAGATTACCAGGCGGCCCCACCGAGGTTTTCGGTAGTCTTCCCTGCGGGGTTGACGCGCGTAGGTGGCGTATCCACTTCCATCCCGTCTTGACGTTGTGCTCAGCGGAGAGTTTTTTTTTTTTTTTTTTTAAGAAATCAGGTATTGTCCTATGGAAAGAGCCCCGTAGTATCCATCGCTCCCGGGTAGAAGGAGGCCCGGGTCCTTGGTCCTACGTGTCCAGGACTAATGGGAGTAGAACCTCTGCACTTAACTGTCTTCACACAGCTATGCCTCGGAAATGAGGGAGCCATCCTTAACACTTTAACCGACATTTTGTAAACCATTTATGCCTACGACTATATCTCGGCACACTATATCATAAGGTTAAGAATTAAGAAAACGAGGATTTCAGCACTGCAGCCAAGGTGAGACCTATTGTGACCCCTACACCTCGAAGAGGAAGGAATGAAGGGAGAGAATGCGAAAACAAGTAAATAATTATCTTTGTTAACTATGATATCAATTACCAGGGCCACTAATGTGCCAGAATTTCATCCCACAGAGGTTCACATGTGCAATGACTCCAGAAGATCGTTACTTGTTTAAGAAATTTTAGAATTTATTTAAGGTGCAGCAAATTCTTATTTTAATATACTGAAGGAACAAGTGATATGGTTTACGTATTTTGGTGTCAAGATTTTCGTCTTATAAGCTTCGTTATGTTTTGCATATTAACAACATTGCTAGCTTTCTTGTACAGTTCAAATATTATTGTGGCATAGCTGATACATGCAAGGTTATCAGGAGATCGGCGCCAGGCAGTCGGAACAGTAAACTAGTAAACTATTGTCACATACTTAGACCTTCTGGATGCCTCAGCATCTCGAACGTTCTGGAAAGTTCTTATGCCTACATAAGCAAGTGGTCTCGCTAAATGAATGAGTCTAACAAGTGAGTGACTTAGTGAGTGCGTTTCTGGTACGACGAGAAGCTAGCTTTCTTGTACAGTTCAAATATTATTGTGGCATAGCTGATACATGCAAGGTTATCAGGAGATCGGCGCCAGGCAGTCGGAACAGTAAACTAGATTAGCCACGCGCTTTCCCAAGGTAATCACAATAAAACTATTGTCACATACTTAGACCTTCTGGATGCCTCAGCATCTCGAACGTTCTGGAAAGTTCTTATGCCTACATAAGCAAGTGGTCTCGCTAAATGAATGAGTCTAACAAGTGAGTGACTTAGTGAGTGCGTTTCTGGTACGACGAGAAGAGCGAGTTGATAACTTATGTATTGAAGTACAGTAAGTGATGTTACTGCACGCGAATGGAGACGTCAGATGCTCGACTTCCTAGTGAGTGATATTTCCGGAATGAGAAGCTGCATTGTAAGTATCTCATTATGATGAGAAGAAAGTGAAATGAAAGTGGAAACTAAGTGGAGTCAGACTTAGTGGAGACTGGACCACGTCGCACTATGCAAGATTTTGACTTTGAACCAAACATATTAATGCAGGATATGTCTGGAAACTTAAAACATCTGGTCACCCTATGTGTACACTATTTCGTTAATCGTCACCCATCGTGCTGTCATCTATTTCTGCAACGATTACACAAAATACGAAGAAGTAAAGGTTTATGTGCCACTTAATATAGCTATTGCATTTTAAAACTGCTGACGTAAATAAATAAGATCCACTAAATCCATTTAACTGGAACGATTCAAATGCTGAGTTACGTATTACATTCGAGCTTCAGGCGGAAGGATGACAGGTAGACAGTTATATTTTCAACTGGTTCATCAATTGGCATGTTAAGTGAAACGGGAAATGAAAATATGCTGAGGAAATACGCCAGACGTCATTCTGTTTGCCACAAACTGCGTCGTTGGACAGGATTCATTCCGTCTCACTTTGACAAACGTCGTATTCCATAATAAACTTCCATTAGTCAGAACATCACTGTGAAATTAAAAGCAACCATTCTTCATAGTTACAATATTTGAGCACTAAGGAATTCTTTGTACCCACGCGTTCCTTCACTAAAGAAGAGCCTTCATCACAACATGTGGAAGTATTTATGATCCCGTGTTTAACTATGAGTGTTATTCTATTTTAACGAAGAAATATATGTTCCATTTTATTTATGTATGCTTTTGCTTTAAATACCAGTTCCGTATGCCGAAGACTAGTTTCGAATGTGGGGTAAATTTTACAAAATGTAGATATATTAAATAAAAAGATATCCGAATAATAAGAAGTCCACTCAAAAAAGTGTCGCAACTTAGGAAAAAAACATTGGATATGTGCACTTACATGACTTTCTTTATTCATTCTTGTACAAACTGTTTTTAAAAACGCTTGTACTTCTATCTAATGCATTTTAATCGAGATATTCACTTGTAGGTATGGTTTTGGTATCCAATAACATAATTTATCCAATAGGAATAGGAGAATATAATAGACCAGCGATAGTAGAATTCTATAAGAGCTGGTCACTATATAATCTCTTTGACATTACATTCCCTTTGCAGAATAAGATGAAAAATGATGACTTCCTATTTGAGAAATATGTAAGTAGCAAAAAAGTGGAACTATTAACAAAATACCTTTTCAAAATCGTTATCTCCACAGAAAATGGGCATAAATTGAGTGTTTCAACGAGATATGACATTTTTATTAAGACTCTGTCCTCTACCACAAGTCCTCTCTCTCTCTCTCTCTCTCTCTCTCTCTCTCTCTCTCTCTCTCTCTCTCTCTCTCTCTTCTCTCTCTCTCTCTCTCTCT
>JAUKNK010000775.1:0-57784 GCA_030765055.1 Mantis religiosa
AGATAGTCCTACACTATCTCCTAGATAGTCCTAGACTATCTCCTAGATAGTCCTAGACTATATCCTAGATAGTTCTAGGCTATCTCCTAGATAATCCTAGACTATCTCCTAGATAGTCCTAGACAAATACTAGATAGTCCTAGACTAGATCCTAGATAGTCCTAGACTATCTCCTAGATAGTCCTAGACTATCTCCTAGATAGTCCTAGACAAATCCTATATAGTCCTAGACAAATCCTAGATAGTCCTAGACTAGATCCTAGATAATCCTAGACTATCTCCTAGATAGTCCTAGACTATCTCCTAGATAGTCCTAGACTATCTCCTAGATAATCCTAGACTATCTCCTAGATAGTCCTAGACAAATCCTAGATATTCCTACACTATCTCCTAGATAGTCCTAGACTCTCTCTTAGATAGTCCTAGACTAGATCCCAGATAGTCCTAGACTATCTCCTAGATAGTCCTAGACAAATCCTAGATGGTCCTAGACTAGATCCTAGATAGTCCTAGACACATCCTAGATTGTCCTAGACTATCTCCTAGATAGTCCTAGACTATATCCTAGATAGTCCTAGACAAATCCTAGATAGTACTACACTAGATCCTAGATAGTCCTAGACTATCTCCTAGATAGTCCTAGACTATCTCCTAGATAGTCCTAGACTATCTCCTAGATAGTCCTAGACAAATCCTAGATAGTCCTACACTATCTGCTAGATAGTCCTAGACTATCTCCTAGATAGTCCTAGACTATCCCCTAGATAGTCCTAGACTATCTCCTACTTAGTTCTAGACAAATCCTAGATAGTCCTAGACTATCCCCTAGATAGTCCTAGACAGATCCTAGATAGTCCTAGGCTATCTCCTAGATACTCCTAGACTATCACATAGATAGTCCTAGACAAATCCTAGATTGTCCTAGACTATCTCCTAGATAGTCCTAGACAAATCCTAGATAGTCCTAGACTATCTCCTAGATAGTCCTAGACTATCTCCTAGATTGTCCTAGACTATCTCCTAGATTGTCCTAGACAAATCCTAGATAGTCCTAGACTATGTCATAGATAGTCCTAGACTATCTCCTAGATAGTCCTAGACTATCTCCTAGATAATCCTAGACTATCTCCTATATAGTCCTAGAAAAATCCTAGATAGTCCTAGACTAGATCCTGGATAGTCCTAGACTATCTCCTAGATAGTCCTAGACAAATCCTAGATAGTCCTAGACTAACTCCTAGATAGTCCTAGACTCTCTCCTAGATAGTCCTAGACTAGATCCTAGATAGTCCTAGACTATCTCCTAGATAGTCCTAGACAATTCCTAGATAGTCCTAGACACATCCTAGATAGTCCTAGACTATCTCCTAGATAGTCCTAGACTATATCCTAAATAGTCCTAGACAAATCCTAATTAGTCCTAGACTAGATCCTAGATAGTCCTAGACTATCTCGTTGATAGTCCTAGACTATCTCCTAGATAGTCCTAGACTATCTGCTAGATAGTCCTAGGCTATCTCCTAGATAATCCTAGACTATCTCCTAGATAGTCCTAGACAAATCCTAGATAGTCCTAGACTATCTCCTAGATAGTCCTAGACTATCTGCTAGATAGTCCTAGACTATCTGCTAGATAATCCTAGACTATCTCTTAGATAGTCCTAGATAAATCCTAGATAGTCCTAGACTATCTCCTAGATAGTCCTAGACTATCTCCTAGATAGTCCTAGACTATCTCCTAGATAGTCCTAGACTATCTCCTAGATAGTCCTAGACTAGATCCTGGATAGTCCTAGACTATCTCCTAGATAGTCCTAGACAAATCCTAGATAGTCCTAGACTAACTCCTAGATAGTCCTAGACTCTCTCCTAGATAGTCCTAGACTAGATCCTAGATAGTCCTAGACTATCTCCTAGATAGTCCTAGACAATTCCTAGATAGTCCTAGACACATCCTAGATAGTCCTAGACTATCTCCTAGATAGTCCTAGACTATATCCTAAATAGTCCTAGACAAATCCTAATTAGTCCTAGACTAGATCCTAGATAGTCCTAGACTATCTCGTTGATAGTCCTAGACTATCTCCTAGATAGTCCTAGACTATCTGCTAGATAGTCCTAGACTATCTCCTAGATATTCCTATACTATCTCCTAGATAGTCCTAGGAAAATCCTAGATAGTCCTAGACTATCTCCTAGATAGTCCTAGACTAGATCCTAGATAGTCCTAGACAAATCCTAGATAGTCCTAGACTATCTCTTAGATAGTCCTAGACAAATCCTAGATAGTCCTAGACTATATCTTAGATAGTCCTAGACAAATCGTAGATAGTCCTAGACTATCCCCTAGATAGTCCTAGACAAATCCTAGATAGTCCTAGACTATCTCCTAGATAGTCCTAGACTATCATATAGATAGTCCTAGACTATCTCCTAGATAGTCCTAGACTATCTCCTAGATAATCCCAGACTATCTCCTAGATAGTCCTAGACAAATCCTAGATAGTCCTAGACTAGATCCTAGATAGTCCTAGACTATTTCCTAGATAGTCCTAGACTATCTCCTAGATAGTCCTAGACTATCTCCTAGATAATCCTAGACTAACTCCTAGATAGTCCTAGACAAATCCTAGATAGTCCTAGACTAGATCCTAGCTAGTCCTAGACTATCCCCTAGATCGTCCTAGACTATCTCCTAGATAGTCCTAGACTATCTCCTAGATAGTCCTAGACAAATCCTAGATAGTCCTAGACTAGATCCTAGATAGTCCTAGACTATCTCCTAGATAGTCCTAGACTATCTCCTAGATAGTCCTAGACTATCTCCTAGATAATCCTAGACTATCTCCTAGATAGTCCTAGACAAATCCTAGATAGACATAGACTAGATCCTAGATAGTCCTACACTATCTCCTAGATAGTCCTAGACTATCTCCTAGATAGTCCTAGACACATCCTACATAGTCCTAGACAAATCCTAGATAGACCTAGACTAGATCCTAGATAGTCCTAGACTATCTCCTAGATAGTCCTAAACTATCTCCTAGATAAGCCTAGACTATCTCCTAGATAGTCCTAGACTATCTCCTAGATAGTCCTAGACTATCTCCTAGATTGTCCTAGACAAATCCTAGATAGTCCTAGACTATGTCATATATAGTCCTAGACTATCTCCTAGATAGTCCTAGACTATCTCCTAGATAGTCCTAGACAAATCCTAGATAGTCCTACACAAATCCTAGATAGTCCTAGACTATCTCCTAGATAATCCTAGACTATCTCCTAGATAGTCCTAGACAAATCCTAGATAGTCCTAGACTAGATCCTAGATAGTCCTAGACTATCTCCTAGATAGTCCTAGACAATCTCCTAGATAGTCCTAGACAAATCCTAGATAGTCCTAGACTATCTCCTAGATAGTCCTAGACAAATCCTAGATAGTCCTACACTATCTGCTAGATAGTCCTAGACTATCTCCTAGATAGTCCTAGACTATCCCCTAGATAGTCCTAGACTATCTCCTACTTAGTTCTAGACAAATCCTAGATAGTCCTAGACTATCCCCTAGATAGTCCTAGACAGATCCTAGATAGTCCTAGGCTATCTCCTAGATACTCCTAGACTATCACATAGATAGTCCTAGACAAATCCTAGATTGTCCTAGACTATCTCCTAGATAGTCCTAGACAAATCCTAGATAGTCCTAGACTATCTCCTAGATAGTCCTAGACTATCTCCTAGATTGTCCTAGACTATCTCCTAGATTGTCCTAGACAAATCCTAGATAGTCCTAGACTATGTCATAGATAGTCCTAGACTATCTCCTAGATAGTCCTAGACTATCTCCTAGATAATCCTAGACTATCTCCTATATAGTCCTAGAAAAATCCTAGATAGTCCTAGACTAGATCCTGGATAGTCCTAGACTATCTCCTAGATAGTCCTAGACAAATCCTAGATAGTCCTAGACTAACTCCTAGATAGTCCTAGACTCTCTCCTAGATAGTCCTAGACTAGATCCTAGATAGTCCTAGACTATCTCCTAGATAGTCCTAGACAATTCCTAGATAGTCCTAGACACATCCTAGATAGTCCTAGACTATCTCCTAGATAGTCCTAGACTATATCCTAAATAGTCCTAGACAAATCCTAATTAGTCCTAGACTAGATCCTAGATAGTCCTAGACTATCTCGTTGATAGTCCTAGACTATCTCCTAGATAGTCCTAGACTATCTGCTAGATAGTCCTAGGCTATCTCCTAGATAATCCTAGACTATCTCCTAGATAGTCCTAGACAAATCCTAGATAGTCCTAGACTATCTCCTAGATAGTCCTAGACTATCTGCTAGATAGTCCTAGACTATCTGCTAGATAGTCCTAGACTATCTCTTAGATAGTCCTAGACTGTCACATAGATAGTCCTAGACTATCTCCTAGATAGTCCTAGACTATGTCATAGATATTCCTAGACTATCTCCTAGATAGTCCTAAACAAATCCTAGATAGTCCTAGACTATCTCCTAGATAGTCCTAGACTATCTCCTAGATAGTCCTAGACAAATCCTAGATAGTCCTAGACAAATCCTAGATAGTCCTAGACTAGATCCTAGATAGTCCTAGACTAGATCCTAGATAGTCCTAGACTTTCGTCTAGATAGTCCTAGACTAACTCCTAGATAGTCCTAGACAAATCCTAGATAGTCCTAGACAAATCCTAGACAAGTCCTACATAGTCCTAGACTATCTCCTAGAAAGTCCTAGACAAATCCTAGATTGTGCTAGGCAAATCCTAGACAAATCCTAGACAAGTCCTAGAAAGTCCTAAACAAATCCTCGACAAATCCGAGATAGTCGAAGACAAGTCCTAGACAAGTCCTAGATACTCCTAGACTATCTCCTAGATAGTCTTAGACTATCTGCTAGATAATCCTAGACAAATCCTAGATAGTCCTAGACTAGATCCTAGATAGTCCTAGACTATCTCCTAGATAGTCCTAGACAAATCCTAGATAGTCCTAGACTAGACCCTAGATAGTCCTAGACTATCTGCTAGATAGTCCTAGACAAATCCTAGATAGTCCTAGACTAGAACCTAGATAGTGCTAGACTATCACCTAGATAGTCCGAGACTATCTCCTAGATAGTCCTGGACTATCTCCTAGATAGTCCTAGACAAATCCTAGATAGTCCTAGACAAATCCTAGATAGTCCTAGACTATCTCCTAGATAGTCCTAGACTATCTCCTAGAGAGTCCTAGACTACCTCCTAGATAGTCCTAGACAAATCCTAGATAGTCCTAGACTATCTCTTAGATAGTCCTAGACAAATCCTAGATAGTCCTAGACTATCCCCTAGATACTCCTAGACAAATCCTAGATAGTCCTAGACTATCTCCTAGATAGTCCTAGACTATCACATAGATAGTCCTAGACTATCTCCGAGATAGTCCTAGACTATCTCCTAGATAATCCTAGACTATCTCCGAGATAGTCCTAGACTATCTCCTAGATAATCCTAGACTATCTCCTAGATAGTCCTAGACAAATCCTAGATAGTCCTAGACTATCTCCTAGATAGTCCTAGACTATCTCCTAGATCGTCCTAGACTATCTCCTAGATAGTCCTAGGCTATCTCCTAGATAGTCCTAGTAAAGCCTAGATAGTCCTAGACAAATCCTAGATAGTGTTAGTCTCTCCCCTAGATAGTCCTAGACTATCTCCTAGATAGTCCTAGACTAGCTCCTAGATATTCCTAGACAAAACCTAGATAGTCCTAGACTATCTCCTAGATAGTCCTAGACAAATCGTAGATAGTCCTAGACTATCTCCTAGATAGTCCTAGACAAATCCTAGATCGTCCTAGACTATCTCTTAGATAGTCCTAGGCTATC
The DNA here is from genome assembly GCA_030765055.1 of Mantis religiosa. Lineage (NCBI taxonomy): Eukaryota > Metazoa > Arthropoda > Insecta > Mantodea > Mantidae > Mantis > Mantis religiosa. The sequence goes on from JAUKNK010000775.1 coordinate 5,894, forward strand.
TCCTAGATAGTCCTAGTAAAGCCTAGATAGTCCTAGACTAGATCCTAGATAGTCCTAGACTAGATCCTAGATAGTCCTAGACAATTCTAGATAGTCCTAGACTATCTCTTAGATAGTCCTAGACAAATCCTAGATAGTCCTAGACTATCTCCTAGATAGGCCTAGACTATCTCCTAGATAATCCTAGACTATCTCCTAGATAGTCCTAGACAAATCCTAGATAGTCCTAGACTAGATCCTAGATAGTCCTAGACTATCTCCTAGATCGTCCTAGACTATCTCCTAGATAGTCCTAGATTATCTCCTAGATAGTCCTAGTAAATCCTAGATAGTCCTAGACTAGATCCTAGATAGTCCTAGACTAGATCCTAGATAGTCCTAGACAAATCCTAGATAGTCCTGGACTATCTCCTAGATAGTCCTGGACTATCTCCTAGATAGTCCTAGACAAATCCTAGATAGTCTTAGACTACCTCCTAGCTATTCCTAGACTATCTCCTAGATATTCCTAGACAAATCCTAGACAAGTCCTAGACAAGTCCTAGATAGTCCTAGACTATCTCCTAGATAGTCCTAGACTATCTTCTAGATAGTCCTAGACAAAACCTAGATAGTCCTAAACTATCTCCTAGATAGTCCTAGACTATCTCCTAGATGGTCCTAGACTATCTCCTAGATAGTCCTAGACAAATCCTAGATAGTCCTAGACAAATTCTAGTTAGTCCTAGACTAGATCCTAGATAGTCCTAGACTATCTACTAGATAGTCCTATACTATCGTCTCGATTTTCCTAGACTAACTCCTAGATAGTCCTAGACTATCTCCTAGATAGTTCTAGACTATCTCCTAGATAGTTCTAGACTATCTCCTAGATAATCCTAGACTATCTCCTAGATAGTCCTAGACAAATCCTAGATAGTCCTAGACTAGATCCTAGATAGTCCTAGACTATCTCCTAGATAGTCCTAGACTATCTCCTAGTTAGTCCTAGACAAATCCTATATAGTCCTAGACAAATCCTAGATAGTCCTAGACTAGATCCTAGATAATCCTAGACTATCTCCTAGATAGTCCTAGACTATCTCCTAGATAGTCCTAGACTATCTCCTAGATAATCCTAGACTATCTCCTAGATAGTCCTAGACAAATCCTAGATATTCCTACACTATCTCCTAGATAGTCCTAGACTCTCTCCTAGATAGTCCTAGACTAGATCCCAGATAGTCCTAGACTATCTCCTAGATAATCCTAGACTATCTCCTAGATAGTCCTAGACTATCTCCTAGATAATCCTAGACTATCTCCTAGATAGTCCTAGACAAATCCTAGATAGGCCCAGACTAGATCCTAGATAGTCCTACACTATCTCCTAGATAGTCCTAGACTATCTCCTAGATAGTCCTAGACTATATCCTAGATAGTTCTAGGCTATCTCCTAGATAATCCTAGACTATCTCCTAGATAGTCCTAGACAAATACTAGATAGTCCTAGACTAGATCCTAGATAGTCCTAGACTATCTCCTAGATAGTCCTAGACTATCTCCTAGATAGTCCTAGACAAATCCTATATAGTCCTAGACAAATCCTAGATAGTCCTAGACTAGATCCTAGATAATCCTAGACTATCTCCTAGATAGTCCTAGACTATCTCCTAGATAGTCCTAGACTATCTCCTAGATAATCCTAGACTATCTCCTAGATAGTCCTAGACAAATCCTAGATATTCCTACACTATCTCCTAGATAGTCCTAGACTCTCTCTTAGATAGTCCTAGACTAGATCCCAGATAGTCCTAGACTATCTCCTAGATAGTCCTAGACAAATCCTAGATGGTCCTAGACTAGATCCTAGATAGTCCTAGACACATCCTAGATTGTCCTAGACTATCTCCTAGATAGTCCTAGACTATATCCTAGATAGTCCTAGACAAATCCTAGATAGTACTAGACTAGATCCTAGATAGTCCTAGACTATCTCCTAGATAGTCCTAGACTATCTCCTAGATAGTCCTAGACTATCTGCTAGATAGTCCTAGACTATCTCCTAGATAATCCTAGACTATCTCCTAGATAGTCCTAGACAAATCCTAGATAGTCCTAGACTATCTGCTAGATAGTCCTAGACTATGTCCTAGATAATCCTAGACTATCTCCTAGATAGTCCTAGACAAATCCTAGATAGTCCTAGACTAGTCCTAGATAGTTCTAGACTATCTCCTAGATAGTCCTAGACTATCTCCTAGATAGTCCTAGACTATCTCCTAGATAGTCCTAGACTGTTTCCTTGATAGTCCTAGACTATCTCCTAGATAGTCCTAGACTATCTCCTAGATAATCCTAGACTATCTCCTAGATAGACCTAGACAAATCCTAGATAGGCCCAGACTAGATCCTAGATAGCCCTACACTATCTCCTAGATAGTCCTAGACTATCTCCTAGATAGTCCAAGACAAATCCTAGATAGTCCTAGACAAATCCTAGAGAAGTCCTAGACTAGTCCTAGATAGTTCTAGACTATCTGCTAGATAGTCCTAGACTATCTCCTAGATAGTCCTAGACTATCTCCTAGATAGTCCTAGACTGTTTCCTAGATAGTCCTAGACTATCTCCTAGATAATCCTAGACTATCTCCTAGATAGTCCTGGACTATCTCCTAGATAATCCTAGACTATCTCCTAGATAGTCCTAGACAAATCCTAGATAGGCCCAGACTAGATCCTAGATAGTCCTACACTATCTCCTAGATAGTCCTAGACTATCTCCTAGATAGTCCTAGACTATCTCCTAGATAGTTCTAGACTATCTCCTAGATAATCCTAGACTATCTCCTAGATAGTCCTAGACAAATCCTAGATAGTCCTAGACTAGATCCTAGATAGTCCTAGACTATCTCCTAGATAGTCATAGACTATCTCCTAGATAGTCCTAGACAAATCCTATATAGTCCTAGACAAATCCTAGATAGTCCTAGACTAGATCCTAGATAATCCTAGACTATCTCCTAGATAGTCCTAGACAAATCCTAGATAGTCCTAGACCATCTCCTAGATAGTCCTGGACTATCTCCTAGATAGTCCTAGACAAGTCCGAGATAGTCCTAGACTATCTCCTAGCTGGTCCTAGACTATCTCCTAGATATTCCTAGACAAATCCTAGACAAGTCCTAGACAAGTCCTAAATAGTCCTAGACTATCTCCTAGATAGTCCTAGACTATCTCCTAGATAGTCCTAGACAAATCCTACATAGTCCTAGACAAATCCTAGATAGACCTAGACTAGATCCTAGATAGTCCTAGACAAATCGTAGATAGTCCTAGACTATCTCCTAGATAGTCCTAGACAAATCCTAGATAGTCCTAGACAAATCCTGGTCAAGTCCTAGACTAGTCCTAGATAGTTCTAGACTATCTCCTAGATAGTCCTAGACTATCTCCTAGATAGTTCTAGACTATCTCCTAGATAGTCCTAGACTATCTCCTAGATAGTTCTAGACTATCTCCTAGATAATCCTAGACTATCTCCTAGATAGTCCTAGGCAAATCCTAGATAGTCCTAGACTATCTCGTAGATAGTCCTAGACTATCTCCTAGATAGTCCTAGACTATCTCCTAGATAGTCCTAACCAAATCGTAGATAGTCCTAGACAATCTCCTAGATAGTCCTAGACACATCCTAGATAGTCCTAGACTATCTCCTAGATAGTGCTAGACTATCTCCTAGATAGTCCCAGACAAATCCTAGATAGTCCTAGACTAGATCCTAGATAGTCCTAGACTAGATCCTAGATAGTCCTAGACTATCTCCTAGATAGTCCTAGACTATCTCCTAGATAGTCCTAGACTATCTCCTAGATAATCCTAGACTATCTCTTAGATAGTCCTAGATAAATCCTAGATAGTCCTAGACTATCTCCTAGATAGTCCTAGACTATCTCCTAGATAGTCCTAGACTATCTCCTAGATAGTCCTAGACTATCTCCTAGATAGTCCTAGACTAGATCCTGGATAGTCCTAGACTATCTCCTAGATAGTCCTAGACAAATCCTAGATAGTCCTAGACTAACTCCTAGATAGTCCTAGACTCTCTCCTAGATAGTCCTAGACTAGATCCTAGATAGTCCTAGACTATCTCCTAGATAGTCCTAGACAATTCCTAGATAGTCCTAGACACATCCTAGATAGTCCTAGACTATCTCCTAGATAGTCCTAGACTATATCCTAAATAGTCCTAGACAAATCCTAATTAGTCCTAGACTAGATCCTAGATAGTCCTAGACTATCTCGTTGATAGTCCTAGACTATCTCCTAGATAGTCCTAGACTATCTGCTAGATAGTCCTAGACTATCTCCTAGATATTCCTATACTATCTCCTAGATAGTCCTAGGCAAATCCTAGATAGTCCTAGACTATCTCCTAGATAGTCCTAGAATATCTCCTAGATAGTCCTAGACATATCCTAGATAGTCCTAGGCTATCTCCTAGATTGTCCTAGACAAACCCTAGATAGTCCTAGACTATCCCCTAGATAGTCCTAGACAAATCCTAGGTAGGCCTAGACAAATCCTAGATAGTGCTTAGCAAACTCCTAGATAGTCCTAGACTATATCTTAGATAGTCCTAGACTATCTCCTAGATAATCCTAGACTATCTCCGAGATAGTCCTAGACTATCTCCTAGATAATCCTAGACTATCTCCTAGATAGTCCTAGACAAATCCTAGATAGTCCTAGACTATCTCCTAGATAGTCCTAGACTATCTCCTAGATCGTCCTAGACTATCTCCTAGATAGTCCTAGGCTATCTCCTAGATAGTCCTAGTAAAGCCTAGATAGTCCTAGACAAATCCTAGATAGTGTTAGTCTCTCCCCTAGATAGTCCTAGACTATCTCCTAGATAGTCCTAGACTAGCTCCTAGATATTCCTAGACAAAACCTAGATAGTCCTAGACTATCTCCTAGATAGTCCTAGACAAATCGTAGATAGTCCTAGACTATCTCCTAGATAGTCCTAGACAAATCCTAGATCGTCCTAGACTATCTCTTAGATAGTCCTAGGCTATCTCCTAGATAGTCCTAGTAAAGCCTAGATAGTCCTAGACTAGATCCTAGATAGTCCTAGACTAGATCCTAGATAGTCCTAGACAATTCTAGATAGTCCTAGACTATCTCTTAGATAGTCCTAGACAAATCCTAGATAGTCCTAGACTATCTCCTAGATAGGCCTAGACTATCTCCTAGATAATCCTAGACTATCTCCTAGATAGTCCTAGACAAATCCTAGATAGTCCTAGACTAGATCCTAGATAGTCCTAGACTATCTCCTAGATCGTCCTAGACTATCTCCTAGATAGTCCTAGATTATCTCCTAGATAGTCCTAGTAAATCCTAGATAGTCCTAGACTAGATCCTAGATAGTCCTAGACTAGATCCTAGATAGTCCTAGACAAATCCTAGATAGTCCTGGACTATCTCCTAGATAGTCCTGGACTATCTCCTAGATAGTCCTAGACAAATCCTAGATAGTCTTAGACTACCTCCTAGCTATTCCTAGACTATCTCCTAGATATTCCTAGACAAATCCTAGACAAGTCCTAGACAAGTCCTAGATAGTCCTAGACTATCTCCTAGATAGTCCTAGACTATCTTCTAGATAGTCCTAGACAAAACCTAGATAGTCCTAAACTATCTCCTAGATAGTCCTAGACTATCTCCTAGATGGTCCTAGACTATCTCCTAGATAGTCCTAGACAAATCCTAGATAGTCCTAGACAAATTCTAGTTAGTCCTAGACTAGATCCTAGATAGTCCTAGACTATCTACTAGATAGTCCTATACTATCGTCTCGATTTTCCTAGACTAACTCCTAGATAGTCCTAGACTATCTCCTAGATAGTTCTAGACTATCTCCTAGATAGTTCTAGACTATCTCCTAGATAATCCTAGACTATCTCCTAGATAGTCCTAGACAAATCCTAGATAGTCCTAGACTAGATCCTAGATAGTCCTAGACTATCTCCTAGATAGTCCTAGACTATCTCCTAGATAGTCCTAGACAAATCCTATATAGTCCTAGACAAATCCTAGATAGTCCTAGACTAGATCCTAGATAATCCTAGACTATCTCCTAGATAGTCCTAGACTATCTCCTAGATAGTCCTAGACTATCTCCTAGATAATCCTAGACTATCTCCTAGATAGTCCTAGACAAATCCTAGATATTCCTACACTATCTCCTAGATAGTCCTAGACTCTCTCCTAGATAGTCCTAGACTAGATCCCAGATAGTCCTAGACTATCTCCTAGATAATCCTAGACTATCTCCTAGATAGTCCTAGACTATCTCCTAGATAATCCTAGACTATCTCCTAGATAGTCCTAGACAAATCCTAGATAGGCCCAGACTAGATCCTAGATAGTCCTACACTATCTCCTAGATAGTCCTAGACTATCTCCTAGATAGTCCTAGACTATATCCTAGATAGTTCTAGGCTATCTCCTAGATAATCCTAGACTATCTCCTAGATAGTCCTAGACAAATACTAGATAGTCCTAGACTAGATCCTAGATAGTCCTAGACTATCTCCTAGATAGTCCTAGACTATCTCCTAGATAGTCCTAGACAAATCCTATATAGTCCTAGACAAATCCTAGATAGTCCTAGACTAGATCCTAGATAATCCTAGACTATCTCCTAGATAGTCCTAGACTATCTCCTAGATAGTCCTAGACTATCTCCTAGATAATCCTAGACTATCTCCTAGATAGTCCTAGACAAATCCTAGATATTCCTACACTATCTCCTAGATAGTCCTAGACTCTCTCTTAGATAGTCCTAGACTAGATCCCAGATAGTCCTAGACTATCTCCTAGATAGTCCTAGACAAATCCTAGATGGTCCTAGACTAGATCCTAGATAGTCCTAGACACATCCTAGATTGTCCTAGACTATCTCCTAGATAGTCCTAGACTATATCCTAGATAGTCCTAGACAAATCCTAGATAGTACTACACTAGATCCTAGATAGTCCTAGACTATCTCCTAGATAGTCCTAGACTATCTCCTAGATAGTCCTAGACTATCTCCTAGATAGTCCTAGACAAATCCTAGATAGTCCTACACTATCTGCTAGATAGTCCTAGACTATCTCCTAGATAGTCCTAGACTATCCCCTAGATAGTCCTAGACTATCTCCTACTTAGTTCTAGACAAATCCTAGATAGTCCTAGACTATCCCCTAGATAGTCCTAGACAGATCCTAGATAGTCCTAGGCTATCTCCTAGATACTCCTAGACTATCACATAGATAGTCCTAGACAAATCCTAGATTGTCCTAGACTATCTCCTAGATAGTCCTAGACAAATCCTAGATAGTCCTAGACTATCTCCTAGATAGTCCTAGACTATCTCCTAGATTGTCCTAGACTATCTCCTAGATTGTCCTAGACAAATCCTAGATAGTCCTAGACTATGTCATAGATAGTCCTAGACTATCTCCTAGATAGTCCTAGACTATCTCCTAGATAATCCTAGACTATCTCCTATATAGTCCTAGAAAAATCCTAGATAGTCCTAGACTAGATCCTGGATAGTCCTAGACTATCTCCTAGATAGTCCTAGACAAATCCTAGATAGTCCTAGACTAACTCCTAGATAGTCCTAGACTCTCTCCTAGATAGTCCTAGACTAGATCCTAGATAGTCCTAGACTATCTCCTAGATAGTCCTAGACAATTCCTAGATAGTCCTAGACACATCCTAGATAGTCCTAGACTATCTCCTAGATAGTCCTAGACTATATCCTAAATAGTCCTAGACAAATCCTAATTAGTCCTAGACTAGATCCTAGATAGTCCTAGACTATCTCGTTGATAGTCCTAGACTATCTCCTAGATAGTCCTAGACTATCTGCTAGATAGTCCTAGGCTATCTCCTAGATAATCCTAGACTATCTCCTAGATAGTCCTAGACAAATCCTAGATAGTCCTAGACTATCTCCTAGATAGTCCTAGACTATCTGCTAGATAGTCCTAGACTATCTGCTAGATAATCCTAGACTATCTCTTAGATAGTCCTAGATAAATCCTAGATAGTCCTAGACTATCTCCTAGATAGTCCTAGACTATCTCCTAGATAGTCCTAGACTATCTCCTAGATAGTCCTAGACTATCTCCTAGATAGTCCTAGACTAGATCCTGGATAGTCCTAGACTATCTCCTAGATAGTCCTAGACAAATCCTAGATAGTCCTAGACTAACTCCTAGATAGTCCTAGACTCTCTCCTAGATAGTCCTAGACTAGATCCTAGATAGTCCTAGACTATCTCCTAGATAGTCCTAGACAATTCCTAGATAGTCCTAGACACATCCTAGATAGTCCTAGACTATCTCCTAGATAGTCCTAGACTATATCCTAAATAGTCCTAGACAAATCCTAATTAGTCCTAGACTAGATCCTAGATAGTCCTAGACTATCTCGTTGATAGTCCTAGACTATCTCCTAGATAGTCCTAGACTATCTGCTAGATAGTCCTAGACTATCTCCTAGATATTCCTATACTATCTCCTAGATAGTCCTAGGAAAATCCTAGATAGTCCTAGACTATCTCCTAGATAGTCCTAGAATATCTCCTAGATAGTCCTAGACATATCCTAGATAGTCCTAGGCTATCTCCTAGATTGTCCTAGACAAACCCTAGATAGTCCTAGACTATCCCCTAGATAGTCCTAGACAAATCCTAGGTAGGCCTAGACAAATCCTAGATAGTGCTTAGCAAACTCCTAGATAGTCCTAGACTATATCTTAGATAGTCCTAGACTATCTCCTAGATAGTCCTAGACAAATCCTAGATAGTCCTAGACTAGATCCTAGATAGTCCTAGACTAGATCCTAGATAGTCCTAGACTATCTCCTAGATAGTCCTAGACAAATCCTAGATAGTCCGAGACAAATCCTAGATAGTCCTAGAATATCTCCTAGATAGTCCTAGACTATCTCCTAGATAGTCCTAGACTATCTCCTAGATAGTCCTAGACAAATCCTAGATAGTCCTAGACTATCTCCTAGATAGTCCTAGACTATCTCCTAGATAGTCCTAGACTATCTCCTAGATTGTCCTAGACAAATCCTAGATAGTCCTAGACTATGTCATATATAGTCCTAGACTATCTCCTAGATAGTCCTAGACTATCTCCTAGATAGTCCTAGACAAATCCTAGATAGTCCTACACAAATCCTAGATAGTCCTAGACTATCTCCTAGATAATCCTAGACTATCTCCTAGATAGTCCTAGACAAATCCTAGATAGTCCTAGACTAGATCCTAGATAGTCCTAGACTATCTCCTAGATAGTCCTAGACAATCTCCTAGATAGTCCTAGACAAATCCTAGATAGTCCTAGACTATCTCCTAGATAGTCCTAGACAAATCCTAGATAGTCCTACACTATCTGCTAGATAGTCCTAGACTATCTCCTAGATAGTCCTAGACTATCCCCTAGATAGTCCTAGACTATCTCCTACATAGTTCTAGACAAATCCTAGATAGTCCTAGACTATCCCCTAGATAGTCCTAGACAGATCCTAGATAGTCCTAGGCTATCTCCTAGATACTCCTAGACTATCACATAGATAGTCCTAGACAAATCCTAGATTGTCCTAGACTATCTCCTAGATAGTCCTAGACAAATCCTAGATAGTCCTAGACTATCTCCTAGATAGTCCTAGACTATCTCCTAGATTGTCCTAGACTATCTCCTAGATTGTCCTAGACAAATCCTAGATAGTCCTAGACTATGTCATAGATAGTCCTAGACTATCTCCTAGATAGTCCTAGACTATCTCCTAGATAGTCCTAGACTCTCTCCTAGATAGTCCTAGACTAGATCCTAGATAGTCCTAGACTATCTCCTAGATAGTCCTAGACAAATCTTAGATAGTCCTAGACTAGATCCTAGATAGTCCTAGACACATCCTAGATAGTCCTAGACTATCTCCTAGATAGTCCTAGACTATATCCTAGATAGTCCTAGACATATCCTAGATAGTCCTAGACTATATCCTAGATTGTCCTAGACTATCTCCTAGATAGTCCTAGACTATCCCCTAGATAGTCCTAGACAAATCCTAATTAGTCCTAGACTAGATCCTAGATAGTCCTAGACTATCTCGTTGATAGTCCTAGACTATCTCCTAGATAGTCCTAGACTATCTGCTAGATAGTCCTAGGCTATCTCCTAGATAATCCTAGACTATCTCCTAGATAGTCCTAGACAAATCCTAGATAGTCCTAGACTATCTCCTAGATAGTCCTAGACTATCTGCTAGATAGTCCTAGACTATCTCTTAGATAGTCCTAGACTGTCACATAGATAGTCCTAGACTATCTCCTAGATAGTCCTAGACTATGTCATAGATATTCCTAGACTATCTCCTAGATAGTCCTAAACAAATCCTAGATAGTCCTAGACTATCTCCTAGATAGTCCTAGACTATCTCCTAGATAGTCCTAGACAAATCCTAGATAGTCCTAGACAAATCCTAGATAGTCCTAGACTAGATCCTAGATAGTCCTAGACTATCTCCTAGATAGTCCTAGACTTTCGTCTAGATAGTCCTAGACTAACTCCTAGATAGTCCTAGACAAATCCTAGATAGTCCTAGACAAATCCTAGACAAGTCCTACATAGTCCTAGACTATCTCCTAGAAAGTCCTAGACAAATCCTAGATTGTGCTAGGCAAATCCTAGACAAATCCTAGACAAGTCCTAGAAAGTCCTAAACAAATCCTAGACAAATCCGAGATAGTCGAAGACAAGTCCTAGACAAGTCCTAGATACTCCTAGACTATCTCCTAGATAGTCTTAGACTATCTGCTAGATAATCCTAGACAAATCCTAGATAGTCCTAGACTATCTCCTAGATAGTCCTAGACTATCTCCTAGATAGTCCTAGACAAATCCTAGATAGTCCTAGACAAATCCTAGATAGTCCTAGACTAGATCCTAGATAGTCCTAGACTAGATCCTAGATAGTCCTAGACTTTCGTCTAGATAGTCCTAGACTAACTCCTAGATAGTCCTAGACAAATCCTAGATAGTCCTAGACAAATCCTAGACAAGTCCTACATAGTCCTAGACTATCTCCTAGAAAGTCCTAGACAAATCCTAGATTGTGCTAGGCAAATCCTAGACAAATCCTAGACAAGTCCTAGAAAGTCCTAAACAAATCCTAGACAAATCCGAGATAGTCGAAGACAAGTCCTAGACAAGTCCTAGATACTCCTAGACTATCTCCTAGATAGTCTTAGACTATCTGCTAGATAATCCTAGACAAATCCTAGATAGTCCTAGACTAGATCCTAGATAGTCCTAGACTATCTCCTAGATAGTCCTAGACAAATCCTAGATAGTCCTAGACTAGACCCTAGATAGTCCTAGACTATCTGCTAGATAGTCCTAGACAAATCCTAGATAGTCCTAGACTAGAACCTAGATAGTGCTAGACTATCACCTAGATAGTCCGAGACTATCTCCTAGATAGTCCTGGACTATCTCCTAGATAGTCCTAGACAAATCCTAGATAGTCCTAGACAAATCCTAGATAGTCCTAGACTATCTCCTAGATAGTCCTAGACTATCTCCTAGAGAGTCCTAGACTACCTCCTAGATAGTCCTAGACAAATCCTAGATAGTCCTAGACTATCTCTTAGATAGTCCTAGACAAATCCTAGATAGTCCTAGACTATCCCCTAGATACTCCTAGACAAATCCTAGATAGTCCTAGACTATCTCCTAGATAGTCCTAGACTATCACATAGATAGTCCTAGACTATCTCCGAGATAGTCCTAGACTATCTCCTAGATAATCCTAGACTATCTCCGAGATAGTCCTAGACTATCTCCTAGATAATCCTAGACTATCTCCTAGATAGTCCTAGACAAATCCTAGATAGTCCTAGACTATCTCCTAGATAGTCCTAGACTATCTCCTAGATCGTCCTAGACTATCTCCTAGATAGTCCTAGGCTATCTCCTAGATAGTCCTAGTAAAGCCTAGATAGTCCTAGACAAATCCTAGATAGTGTTAGTCTCTCCCCTAGATAGTCCTAGACTATCTCCTAGATAGTCCTAGACTAGCTCCTAGATATTCCTAGACAAAACCTAGATAGTCCTAGACTATCTCCTAGATAGTCCTAGACAAATCGTAGATAGTCCTAGACTATCTCCTAGATAGTCCTAGACAAATCCTAGATCGTCCTAGACTATCTCTTAGATAGTCCTAGGCTATCTCCTAGATAGTCCTAGTAAAGCCTAGATAGTCCTAGACTAGATCCTAGATAGTCCTAGACTAGATCCTAGATAGTCCTAGACAATTCTAGATAGTCCTAGACTATCTCTTAGATAGTCCTAGACAAATCCTAGATAGTCCTAGACTATCTCCTAGATAGGCCTAGACTATCTCCTAGATAATCCTAGACTATCTCCTAGATAGTCCTAGACAAATCCTAGATAGTCCTAGACTAGATCCTAGATAGTCCTAGACTATCTCCTAGATCGTCCTAGACTATCTCCTAGATAGTCCTAGATTATCTCCTAGATAGTCCTAGTAAATCCTAGATAGTCCTAGACTAGATCCTAGATAGTCCTAGACTAGATCCTAGATAGTCCTAGACAAATCCTAGATAGTCCTGGACTATCTCCTAGATAGTCCTGGACTATCTCCTAGATAGTCCTAGACAAATCCTAGATAGTCTTAGACTACCTCCTAGCTATTCCTAGACTATCTCCTAGATATTCCTAGACAAATCCTAGACAAGTCCTAGACAAGTCCTAGATAGTCCTAGACTATCTCCTAGATAGTCCTAGACTATCTTCTAGATAGTCCTAGACAAAACCTAGATAGTCCTAAACTATCTCCTAGATAGTCCTAGACTATCTCCTAGATGGTCCTAGACTATCTCCTAGATAGTCCTAGACAAATCCTAGATAGTCCTAGACAAATTCTAGTTAGTCCTAGACTAGATCCTAGATAGTCCTAGACTATCTACTAGATAGTCCTATACTATCGTCTCGATTTTCCTAGACTAACTCCTAGATAGTCCTAGACTATCTCCTAGATAGTTCTAGACTATCTCCTAGATAGTTCTAGACTATCTCCTAGATAATCCTAGACTATCTCCTAGATAGTCCTAGACAAATCCTAGATAGTCCTAGACTAGATCCTAGATAGTCCTAGACTATCTCCTAGATAGTCCTAGACTATCTCCTAGATAGTCCTAGACAAATCCTATATAGTCCTAGACAAATCCTAGATAGTCCTAGACTAGATCCTAGATAATCCTAGACTATCTCCTAGATAGTCCTAGACTATCTCCTAGATAGTCCTAGACTATCTCCTAGATAATCCTAGACTATCTCCTAGATAGTCCTAGACAAATCCTAGATATTCCTACACTATCTCCTAGATAGTCCTAGACTCTCTCCTAGATAGTCCTAGACTAGATCCCAGATAGTCCTAGACTATCTCCTAGATAATCCTAGACTATCTCCTAGATAGTCCTAGACTATCTCCTAGATAATCCTAGACTATCTCCTAGATAGTCCTAGACAAATCCTAGATAGGCCCAGACTAGATCCTAGATAGTCCTACACTATCTCCTAGATAGTCCTAGACTATCTCCTAGATAGTCCTAGACTATATCCTAGATAGTTCTAGGCTATCTCCTAGATAATCCTAGACTATCTCCTAGATAGTCCTAGACAAATACTAGATAGTCCTAGACTAGATCCTAGATAGTCCTAGACTATCTCCTAGATAGTCCTAGACTATCTCCTAGATAGTCCTAGACAAATCCTATATAGTCCTAGACAAATCCTAGATAGTCCTAGACTAGATCCTAGATAATCCTAGACTATCTCCTAGATAGTCCTAGACTATCTCCTAGATAGTCCTAGACTATCTCCTAGATAATCCTAGACTATCTCCTAGATAGTCCTAGACAAATCCTAGATATTCCTACACTATCTCCTAGATAGTCCTAGACTCTCTCTTAGATAGTCCTAGACTAGATCCCAGATAGTCCTAGACTATCTCCTAGATAGTCCTAGACAAATCCTAGATGGTCCTAGACTAGATCCTAGATAGTCCTAGACACATCCTAGATTGTCCTAGACTATCTCCTAGATAGTCCTAGACTATATCCTAGATAGTCCTAGACAAATCCTAGATAGTACTAGACTAGATCCTAGATAGTCCTAGACTATCTCCTAGATAGTCCTAGACTATCTCCTAGATAGTCCTAGACTATCTGCTAGATAGTCCTAGACTATCTCCTAGATAATCCTAGACTATCTCCTAGATAGTCCTAGACAAATCCTAGATAGTCCTAGACTATCTGCTAGATAGTCCTAGACTATGTCCTAGATAATCCTAGACTATCTCCTAGATAGTCCTAGACAAATCCTAGATAGTCCTAGACTAGTCCTAGATAGTTCTAGACTATCTCCTAGATAGTCCTAGACTATCTCCTAGATAGTCCTAGACTATCTCCTAGATAGTCCTAGACTGTTTCCTTGATAGTCCTAGACTATCTCCTAGATAGTCCTAGACTATCTCCTAGATAATCCTAGACTATCTCCTAGATAGACCTAGACAAATCCTAGATAGGCCCAGACTAGATCCTAGATAGCCCTACACTATCTCCTAGATAGTCCTAGACTATCTCCTAGATAGTCCAAGACAAATCCTAGATAGTCCTAGACAAATCCTAGAGAAGTCCTAGACTAGTCCTAGATAGTTCTAGACTATCTGCTAGATAGTCCTAGACTATCTCCTAGATAGTCCTAGACTATCTCCTAGATAGTCCTAGACTGTTTCCTAGATAGTCCTAGACTATCTCCTAGATAATCCTAGACTATCTCCTAGATAGTCCTAGACAAATCCTAGATAGGCCCAGACTAGATCCTAGATAGTCCTACACTATCTCCTAGATAGTCCTAGACTATCTCCTAGATAGTCCTAGACTATCTCCTAGATAGTTCTAGACTATCTCCTAGATAATCCTAGACTATCTCCTAGATAGTCCTAGACAAATCCTAGATAGTCCTAGACTAGATCCTAGATAGTCCTAGACTATCTCCTAGATAGTCATAGACTATCTCCTAGATAGTCCTAGACAAATCCTATATAGTCCTAGACAAATCCTAGATAGTCCTAGACTAGATCCTAGATAATCCTAGACTATCTCCTAGATAGTCCTAGACAAATCCTAGATAGTCCTAGACCATCTCCTAGATAATCCTGGACTATCTCCTAGATAGTCCTAGACAAGTCCGAGATAGTCCTAGACTATCTCCTAGCTGGTCCTAGACTATCTCCTAGATATTCCTAGACAAATCCTAGACAAGTCCTAGACAAGTCCTAAATAGTCCTAGACTATCTCCTAGATAGTCCTAGACTATCTCCTAGATAGTCCTAGACAAATCCTACATAGTCCTAGACAAATCCTACATAGACCTAGACTAGATCCTAGATAGTCCTAGACAAATCGTAGATAGTCCTAGACTATCTCCTAGATAGTCCTAGACAAATCCTAGATAGTCCTAGACAAATCCTGGTCAAGTCCTAGACTAGTCCTAGATAGTTCTAGACTATCTCCTAGATAGTCCTAGACTATCTCCTAGATAGTTCTAGACTATCTCCTAGATAGTCCTAGACTATCTCCTAGATAGTTCTAGACTATCTCCTAGATAATCCTAGACTATCTCCTAGATAGTCCTAGGCAAATCCTAGATAGTCCTAGACTATCTCGTAGATAGTCCTAGACTATCTCCTAGATAGTCCTAGACTAGATCCTCGATAGTCCTAGACAATATTCTAGATAGTCCTAGACAAATCCTAGATAGTCCTAGACTATCTCCTAGATAGTCCTAGACAAATGCTAGATAGTAATAGACTATCCCCTAGATAGTTTTAGACAAATCCTAGATTGTCCTAGACTATCTCCTAGATAGTCCTAGACTATCACATAGATAGTCATAGACTATCTCCTAGATAGTCCTAGACTATCTCCTAAGTAATCCTAGACTATCTCTTAGATAGTCCTAGACTAGAACCTAGATAGTCCTAGACTAGATCCTAGATAGTCATAGACAAATTCTAGATAGTCCTGGACTATCTCCTAGATAGGCCTAGACAAATCCTAGATAGACCTAGACTATCTCCTAGATAGTCCTGGACTATCTCCTAGATAGTCCTAGACAAATCCTAGATAGTCCTAGACTATCTCCTAGCTAGTCCTAGACTATCTCCTAGATATTCCGAGACAAATCCTAGACAAGTCCTAGACAAGTCCTAGATAGTCCTAGACAAGTCCTAGATAGTCCTAGACTATCTCCTAGATAGTCCTAGACTATCTCCGAGATAGTCCTAGACTATCTTCTAGATAGTCCTAGACAAAACCTAGATAGCCCTAGACTATCTCCTAGATAGTCCTAGACAAATCGTAGATAGTCCTAGACTATCTCCTAGATAGTCCTAGACAAATCCTAGATAGTCCTAGACAAATCCTAGACAAGTCCTAGACAAGTCCTAGACTATCTCCTAGATAGTCCTAGACTATCTCCTAGATAGTTCTAGACTATCTCCTAGATAATCCTAGACTATCTCCTAGATAGTCCTAGACAAATCCTAGATAGTCCTAGACTATCTCCTAGATAATCCTAGACTATCTCCTAGATAGTCCTAGACAAATCCTAGATAGTCCTAGACTAGATCCTGGATAGTCCTAGACTATCTCCTAGATCGTCCTAGACGATCTCCTAGATAGTCCTAGATTATCTCCTAGATAGTCCTAGTAAATCCAAGATAGTCCTAGACTAGATCCTAGATAGTCCTAGACTAGATCCTAGATAGTCCTAGACAAATCCTAGATAGTCCTGGACTATCTCCTAGATAGGCCTAGACAAATCCTAGATAGTCCTAAACTATCTCCTAGATAGTCCTGGACTATCTCCTAGATAGTCCTAGACAAATCCTAGATAGTCTTAGACTACCTCCTAGCTATTCCTAGACTATCTCCTAGATATTCCTAGACAAATCCTAGACAAGTCATAGACAAGTCCTAGATAGTCCTAGACTATCTCCTAGATAGTCCTAGACTATCTTCTAGATAGTCCTAGACAAAACCTAGATAGTCCTAAACTATCTCCTAGATAGTCCTAGACTATCTCCTAGATGGTCCTAGACTATCTCCTAGATAGTCCTAGACAAATCCTAGATAGTCCTAGACAAATTCTAGTTAGTCCTAGACTAGATCCTAGATAGTCCTAGACTATCTACTAGATAGTCCTATACTATCGTCTCGATTTTAATAGACTAACTCCTAGATAGTCCTAGACTATCTCCTAGATAGTTCTAGACTATCTCCTAGATAGTTCTAGACTATCTCCTAGATAATCCTAGACTATCTCCTAGATAGTCCTAGACAAATCCTAGATAGTCCTAGACTAGATCCTAGATAGTCCTAGACTATCTCCTAGATAGTCCTAGACTATCTCCTAGATAGTCCTAGACAAATCCTATATAGTCCTAGACAAATCCTAGATAGTCCTAGACTAGATCCTAGATAATCCTAGACTATCTCCTAGATAGTCCTAGACTATCTCCTAGATAGTCCTAGACTATCTCCTAGATAATCCTAGACTATCTCCTAGATAGTCCTAGACAAATCCTAGATATTCCTACACTATCTCCTAGATACTCCTAGACTCTCTCCTAGATAGTCCTAGACTAGATCCCAGATAGTCCTAGACTATCTCCTAGATAATCCTAGACTATCTCCTAGATAGTCCTAGACTATCTCCTAGATAATCCTAGACTATCTCCTAGATAGTCCTAGACAAATCCTAGTTAGGCCCAGACTAGATCCTAGATAGTCCTACACTATCTCCTAGATAGTCCTAGACTATCTCCTAGATAGTCCTAGACTATATCCTAGATAGTTCTAGGCTATCTCCTAGATAATCCTAGACTATCTCCTAGATAGTCCTAGACAAATACTAGATAGTCCTAGACTAGATCCTAGATAGTCCTAGACTATCTCCTAGATAGTCCTAGACTATCTCCTAGATAGTCCTAGACAAATCCTATATAGTCCTAGACAAATCCTAGATAGTCCTAGACTAGATCCTAGATAATCCTAGACTATCTCCTAGATAGTCCTAGACTATCTCCTAGATAGTCCTAGACTATCTCCTAGATAATCCTAGACTATCTCCTAGATAGTCCTAGACAAATCCTAGATATTCCTACACTATCTCCTAGATAGTCCTAGACTCTCTCTTAGATAGTCCTAGACTAGATCCCAGATAGTCCTAGACTATCTCCTAGATAGTCCTAGACAAATCCTAGATGGTCCTAGACTAGATCCTAGATAGTCCTAGACACATCCTAGATTGTCCTAGACTATCTCCTAGATAGTCCTAGACTATATCCTAGATAGTCCTAGACAAATCCTAGATAGTACTAGACTAGATCCTAGATAGTCCTAGACTATCTCCTAGATAGTCCTAGACTATCTGCTAGATAGTCCTAGACTATCTCCTAGATAATCCTAGACTATCTCCTAGATAGTCCTAGACAAATCCTAGATAGTCCTAGACTATCTGCTAGATAGTCCTAGACTATGTCCTAGATAATCCTAGACTATCTCCTAGATAGTCCTAGACAAATCCTAGATAGTCCTAGACTAGTCCTAGATAGTTCTAGACTATCTCCTAGATAGTCCTAGACTATCTCCTAGATAGTCCTAGACTGTTTCCTTGATAGTCTTAGACTATCTCCTAAATAGTCCTAGACTATCTCCTAGATAATCCTAGACTATCTCCTAGATAGACCTAGACAAATCCTAGATAGGCCCAGACTAGATCCTAGATAGCCCTACACTATCTCCTAGATAGTCCTAGACTATCTCCTAGATAGTCCAAGACAAATCCTAGATAGTCCTAGACAAATCCTAGAGAAGTCCTAGACTAGTCCTAGATAGTTCTAGACTATCTGCTAGATAGTCCTAGACTATCTCCTAGATAGTCCTAGACTATCTCCTAGATAGTCCTAGACTGTTTCCTAGATAGTCCTAGACTATCTCCTAGATAATCCTAGACTATCTCCTAGATAGTCCTGGACTATCTCCTAGATAATCCTAGACTATCTCCTAGATAGTCCTAGACAAATCCTAGATAGGCCCAGACTAGATCCTAGATAGTCCTACACTATCTCCTAGATAGTCCTAGACTATCTCCTAGATAGTCCTAGACTATCTCCTAGATAGTTCTAGACTATCTCCTAGATAATCCTAGACTATCTCCTAGATAGTCCTAGACAAATCCTAGATAGTCCTAGACTAGATCCTAGATAGTCCTAGACTATCTCCTAGATAGTTCTAGACTATCTCCTAGATAGTCCTAGACAAATCCTATATAGTCCTAGACAAATCCTAGATAGTCCTAGACTAGATCCTAGATAATCCTAGACTATCTCCTAGATAGTCCTAGACAAATCCTAGATAGTCCTAGACCATCTCCTAGATAGTCCTGGACTATCTCCTAGATAGTCCTAGACAAGTCCGAGATAGTCCTAGACTATCTCCTAGCTGGTCCTAGACTATCTCCTAGATATTCCTAGACAAATCCTAGACAAGTCCTAGACAATTCCTAAATAGTCCTAGACTATCTCCTAGATAGTCCTAGACTATCTCCTAGATAGTCCTAGACAAATCCTACATAGTCCTAGACAAATCCTAGATAGACCTAGACTAGATCCTAGATAGTCCTAGACAAATCGTAGATAGTCCTAGACTATCTCCTAGATATTACTAGACAAATCCTAGATAGTCCTAGACAAATCCTGGTCAAGTCCTAGACTAGTCCTAGATAGTTCTAGACTATCTCCTAGATAGTCCTAGACTATCTCCTAGATAGTTCTAGACTATCTCCTAGATAATCCTAGACTATCTCCTAGATAGTCCTAGGCAAATCCTAGATAGTCCTAGACTATCTCGTAGATAGTCCTAGACTATCTCCTAGATAGTCCTAGACTAGATCCTCGATAGTCCTAGACAATATTCTAGATAGTCCTAGACAAATCCTAGATAGTCCTAGACTATCTCCTAGATAGTCCTAGACAAATGCTAGATAGTAATAGACTATCCCCTAGATAGTTTTAGACAAATCCTAGATTGTCCTAGACTATCTCCTAGATAGTCCTAGACTATCACATAGATAGTCATAGACTATCTCCTAGATAGTCCTAGACTATCTCCTAAGTAATCCTAGACTATCTCTTAGATAGTCCTAGACTAGAACCTAGATAGTCCTAGACTAGATCCTAGATAGTCATAGACAAATTCTAGATAGTCCTGGACTATCTCCTAGATAGGCCTAGACAAATCCTAGATAGATCTAGACTATCTCCTAGATAGTCCTGGACTATCTCCTAGATAGTCCTAGACAAATCCTAGATAGTCCTAGACTATCTCCTAGCTAGTCCTAGACTATCTCCTAGATATTCCGAGACAAATCCTAGACAAGTCCTAGACAAGTCCTAGATAGTCCTAGACAAGTCCTAGATAGTCCTAGACTATCTCCTAGATAGTCCTAGACTATCTCCGAGATAGTCCTAGACTATCTTCTAGATAGTCCTAGACAAATCGTAGATAGTCCTAGACTATCTCCTAGATAGTCCTAGACAAATCCTAGATAGTCCTAGACAAATCCTAGACAAGTCCTAGACAAGTCCTAGACTAGTCCTAGACTATCTCCTAGATAGTCCTAGACTATCTCCTAGATAGTTCTAGACTATCTCCTAGATAATCCTAGACAAATCGTAGATAGTCCTAGACTATCTCCTAGATAGTCCTAGACAAATCGTAGATAGTCCTAGACTATCTCCTAGATAGTCCTAGACAAATCCTAGATAGTCCTAGACAAATCCTAGACAAGTCCTAGACAAGTCCTAGACTAGTCCTAGACTATCTCCTAGATAGTCCTAGACTATCTTCTAGATAGTTCTAGACTATCTCCTAGATAGTCCTAGACAAATCGTAGATAGTCCTAGACTATCTCCTAGATAGTCCTAGACAAATCCTAGATAGTCCTAGACAAATCCTAGACAAGTCCTAGACAAGTCCTAGACTAGTCCTAGACTATCTCCTAGATAGTCCTAGACTATCTCCTAGATAGTTCTAGACTATCTCCTAGATAATCCTAGACTATCTCCTAGATAGTCCTAGACAAATCATAGATAGTCCTGGACTATCTCCTAGATAGGCCTAGACAAATCATAGATAGTCCTAGACTACCTCCTAGATAGTACAAGACTATCTCCTAGATAGTCCTAGACTATCTCCTAGATAGTCCTAACCAAATCGTAGATAGTCCTAGACAATCTCCTAGATAGTCCTAGACACATCCTAGATAGTCCTAGACTATCTCCTAGATAGTGCTAGACTATCTCCTAGATAGTCCCAGACAAATCCTAGATAGTCCTAGACTAGATCCTAGATAGTCCTAGACTAGATCCTAGATAGTCCTAGACTATCTCCTAGATAGTCCTAGACTATCTCCTAGATAGTCCTAGACTATCTCCTAGATAATCCTAGACTATCTCTTAGATAGTCCTAGATAAATCCTAGATAGTCCTAGACTATCTCCTAGATAGTCCTAGACTATCTCCTAGATAGTCCTAGACTATCTCCTAGATAGTCCTAGACTATCTCCTAGATAGTCCTAGACTAGATCCTGGATAGTCCTAGACTATCTCCTAGATAGTCCTAGACAAATCCTAGATAGTCCTAGACTAACTCCTAGATAGTCCTAGACTCTCTCCTAGATAGTCCTAGACTAGATCCTAGATAGTCCTAGACTATCTCCTAGATAGTCCTAGACAATTCCTAGATAGTCCTAGACACATCCTAGATAGTCCTAGACTATCTCCTAGATAGTCCTAGACTATATCCTAAATAGTCCTAGACAAATCCTAATTAGTCCTAGACTAGATCCTAGATAGTCCTAGACTATCTCGTTGATAGTCCTAGACTATCTCCTAGATAGTCCTAGACTATCTGCTAGATAGTCCTAGACTATCTCCTAGATATTCCTATACTATCTCCTAGATAGTCCTAGGCAAATCCTAGATAGTCCTAGACTATCTCCTAGATAGTCCTAGAATATCTCCTAGATAGTCCTAGACATATCCTAGATAGTCCTAGGCTATCTCCTAGATTGTCCTAGACAAACCCTAGATAGTCCTAGACTATCCCCTAGATAGTCCTAGACAAATCCTAGGTAGGCCTAGACAAATCCTAGATAGTGCTTAGCAAACTCCTAGATAGTCCTAGACTATATCTTAGATAGTCCTAGACTATCTCCTAGATAGTCCTAGACAAATCCTAGATAGTCCTAGACTAGATCCTAGATAGTCCTAGACTAGATCCTAGATAGTCCTAGACTATCTCCTAGATAGTCCTAGACAAATCCTAGATAGTCCGAGACAAATCCTAGATAGTCCTAGAATATCTCCTAGATAGTCCTAGACTATCTCCTAGATAGTCCTAGACTATCTCCTAGATAGTCCTAGACAAATCCTAGATAGTCCTAGACTATCTCCTAGATAGTCCTAGACTATCTCCTAGATAGTCCTAGACTATCTCCTAGATTGTCCTAGACAAATCCTAGATAGTCCTAGACTATGTCATATATAGTCCTAGACTATCTCCTAGATAGTCCTAGACTATCTCCTAGATAGTCCTAGACAAATCCTAGATAGTCCTACACAAATCCTAGATAGTCCTAGACTATCTCCTAGATAATCCTAGACTATCTCCTAGATAGTCCTAGACAAATCCTAGATAGTCCTAGACTAGATCCTAGATAGTCCTAGACTATCTCCTAGATAGTCCTAGACAATCTCCTAGATAGTCCTAGACAAATCCTAGATAGTCCTAGACTATCTCCTAGATAGTCCTAGACAAATCCTAGATAGTCCTACACTATCTGCTAGATAGTCCTAGACTATCTCCTAGATAGTCCTAGACTATCCCCTAGATAGTCCTAGACTATCTCCTACATAGTTCTAGACAAATCCTAGATAGTCCTAGACTATCCCCTAGATAGTCCTAGACAGATCCTAGATAGTCCTAGGCTATCTCCTAGATACTCCTAGACTATCACATAGATAGTCCTAGACAAATCCTAGATTGTCCTAGACTATCTCCTAGATAGTCCTAGACAAATCCTAGATAGTCCTAGACTATCTCCTAGATAGTCCTAGACTATCTCCTAGATTGTCCTAGACTATCTCCTAGATTGTCCTAGACAAATCCTAGATAGTCCTAGACTATGTCATAGATAGTCCTAGACTATCTCCTAGATAGTCCTAGACTATCTCCTAGATAATCCTAGACTATCTCCTATATAGTCCTAGAAAAATCCTAGATAGTCCTAGACTAGATCCTGGATAGTCCTAGACTATCTCCTAGATAGTCCTAGACAAATCCTAGATAGTCCTAGACTAACTCCTAGATAGTCCTAGACTCTCTCCTAGATAGTCCTAGACTAGATCCTAGATAGTCCTAGACTATCTCCTAGATAGTCCTAGACAATTCCTAGATAGTCCTAGACACATCCTAGATAGTCCTAGACTATCTCCTAGATAGTCCTAGACTATATCCTAAATAGTCCTAGACAAATCCTAATTAGTCCTAGACTAGATCCTAGATAGTCCTAGACTATCTCGTTGATAGTCCTAGACTATCTCCTAGATAGTCCTAGACTATCTGCTAGATAGTCCTAGGCTATCTCCTAGATAATCCTAGACTATCTCCTAGATAGTCCTAGACAAATCCTAGATAGTCCTAGACTATCTCCTAGATAGTCCTAGACTATCTGCTAGATAGTCCTAGACTATCTCTTAGATAGTCCTAGACTGTCACATAGATAGTCCTAGACTATCTCCTAGATAGTCCTAGACTATGTCATAGATATTCCTAGACTATCTCCTAGATAGTCCTAAACAAATCCTAGATAGTCCTAGACTATCTCCTAGATAGTCCTAGACTATCTCCTAGATAGTCCTAGACAAATCCTAGATAGTCCTAGACAAATCCTAGATAGTCCTAGACTAGATCCTAGATAGTCCTAGACTATCTCCTAGATAGTCCTAGACTTTCGTCTAGATAGTCCTAGACTAACTCCTAGATAGTCCTAGACAAATCCTAGATAGTCCTAGACAAATCCTAGACAAGTCCTACATAGTCCTAGACTATCTCCTAGAAAGTCCTAGACAAATCCTAGATTGTGCTAGGCAAATCCTAGACAAATCCTAGACAAGTCCTAGAAAGTCCTAAACAAATCCTAGACAAATCCGAGATAGTCGAAGACAAGTCCTAGACAAGTCCTAGATACTCCTAGACTATCTCCTAGATAGTCTTAGACTATCTGCTAGATAATCCTAGACAAATCCTAGATAGTCCTAGACTAGATCCTAGATAGTCCTAGACTATCTCCTAGATAGTCCTAGACAAATCCTAGATAGTCCTAGACTAGACCCTAGATAGTCCTAGACTATCTGCTAGATAGTCCTAGACAAATCCTAGATAGTCCTAGACTATCTCCTAGATAGTCCTAGACTATCTCCTAGATAATCCTAGACTATCTCCTAGATAGTCCTAGACAAATCCTAGATAGTCCTAGACTAGATCCTAGATAGTCCTAGACTATCCCCTAGATCGTCCTAGACTATCTCCAAGATAGTCCTAGACTATCTCCTAGATAGTCCTAGACAAATCCTAGATAGTCCTAGACTAGATCCTAGATAGTCCTAGACTATCTCCTAGATAGTCCTAGACTATCTCCTAGATAGTCCTAGACTATCTCCTAGATAATCCTAGACTATCTCCTAGATAGTCCTAGACAAATCCTAGATAGACATAGACTAGATCCTAGATAGTCCTAAACTATCTCCTAGATAGTCCTAGACTATCTCCTAGATAGTCCTAGACACATCCTACATAGTCCTAGACAAATCCTAGATAGACCTAGGCTAGATCCTAGATAGTCCTAGACTATCTCCTAGATAGTCCTAAACTATCTCCTAGATAAGCCTAGACTATCTCCTAGATAGTCCTAGACTATCTCCTAGATAATTCTAGACTATCTCCTAGATAGTCCTAGACAAATCCTCGATAGTCCTAGCCTATCTCCTAGATAGTCCTAGACTATCTCCTAGATAGTCCTAGACTAGATCCTAGATAGTCCTAGACAAATCCTAGATAGTCCTAGACTATCTCTTAGATAGTCCTAGACAAATCCTAGATAGTCCTAGACTATATCTTAGATAGTCCTAGACAAATCGTAGATAGTCCTAGACTATCCCCTAGATAGTCCTAGACAAATCCTAGATAGTCCTAGACTATCTCCTAGATAGTCCTAGACTATCATATAGATAGTCCTAGACTATCTCCTAGATAGTCCTAGACTATCTCCTAGATAATCCCAGACTATCTCCTAGATAGTCCTAGACAAATCCTAGATAGTCCTAGACTAGATCCTAGATAGTCCTAGACTATTTCCTAGATAGTCCTAGACTATCTCCTAGATAGTCCTAGACTATCTCCTAGATAATCCTAGACTAACTCCTAGATAGTCCTAGACAAATCCTAGATAGTCCTAGACTAGATCCTAGATAGTCCTAGACTATCCCCTAGATCGTCCTAGACTATCTCCTAGATAGTCCTAGACTATCTCCTAGATAGTCCTAGACAAATCCTAGATAGTCCTAGACTAGATCCTAGATAGTCCTAGACTATCTCCTAGATAGTCCTAGACTATCTCCTAGATAGTCCTAGACTATCTCCTAGATAATCCTAGACTATCTCCTAGATAGTCCTAGACAAATCCTAGATAGACATAGACTAGATCCTAGATAGTCCTACACTATCTCCTAGATAGTCCTAGACTATCTCCTAGATAGTCCTAGACACATCCTACATAGTCCTAGACAAATCCTAGATAGACCTAGACTAGATCCTAGATAGTCCTAGACTATCTCCTAGATAGTCCTAAACTATCTCCTAGATAAGCCTAGACTATCTCCTAGATAGTCCTAGACTATCTCCTAGATAGTCCTAGACTATCTCCTAGATTGTCCTAGACAAATCCTAGATAGTCCTAGACTATGTCATATATAGTCCTAGACTATCTCCTAGATAGTCCTAGACTATCTCCTAGATAGTCCTAGACAAATCCTAGATAGTCCTACACAAATCCTAGATAGTCCTAGACTATCTCCTAGATAATCCTAGACTATCTCCTAGATAGTCCTAGACAAATCCTAGATAGTCCTAGACTAGATCCTAGATAGTCCTAGACTATCTCCTAGATAGTCCTAGACAATCTCCTAGATAGTCCTAGACAAATCCTAGATAGTCCTAGACTATCTCCTAGATAGTCCTAGACAAATCCTAGATAGTCCTACACTATCTGCTAGATAGTCCTAGACTATCTCCTAGATAGTCCTAGACTATCCCCTAGATAGTCCTAGACTATCTCCTACTTAGTTCTAGACAAATCCTAGATAGTCCTAGACTATCCCCTAGATAGTCCTAGACAGATCCTAGATAGTCCTAGGCTATCTCCTAGATACTCCTAGACTATCACATAGATAGTCCTAGACAAATCCTAGATTGTCCTAGACTATCTCCTAGATAGTCCTAGACAAATCCTAGATAGTCCTAGACTATCTCCTAGATAGTCCTAGACTATCTCCTAGATTGTCCTAGACTATCTCCTAGATTGTCCTAGACAAATCCTAGATAGTCCTAGACTATGTCATAGATAGTCCTAGACTATCTCCTAGATAGTCCTAGACTATCTCCTAGATAATCCTAGACTATCTCCTATATAGTCCTAGAAAAATCCTAGATAGTCCTAGACTAGATCCTGGATAGTCCTAGACTATCTCCTAGATAGTCCTAGACAAATCCTAGATAGTCCTAGACTAACTCCTAGATAGTCCTAGACTCTCTCCTAGATAGTCCTAGACTAGATCCTAGATAGTCCTAGACTATCTCCTAGATAGTCCTAGACAATTCCTAGATAGTCCTAGACACATCCTAGATAGTCCTAGACTATCTCCTAGATAGTCCTAGACTATATCCTAAATAGTCCTAGACAAATCCTAATTAGTCCTAGACTAGATCCTAGATAGTCCTAGACTATCTCGTTGATAGTCCTAGACTATCTCCTAGATAGTCCTAGACTATCTGCTAGATAGTCCTAGGCTATCTCCTAGATAATCCTAGACTATCTCCTAGATAGTCCTAGACAAATCCTAGATAGTCCTAGACTATCTCCTAGATAGTCCTAGACTATCTGCTAGATAGTCCTAGACTATCTGCTAGATAGTCCTAGACTATCTCTTAGATAGTCCTAGACTGTCACATAGATAGTCCTAGACTATCTCCTAGATAGTCCTAGACTATGTCATAGATATTCCTAGACTATCTCCTAGATAGTCCTAAACAAATCCTAGATAGTCCTAGACTATCTCCTAGATAGTCCTAGACTATCTCCTAGATAGTCCTAGACAAATCCTAGATAGTCCTAGACAAATCCTAGATAGTCCTAGACTAGATCCTAGATAGTCCTAGACTAGATCCTAGATAGTCCTAGACTTTCGTCTAGATAGTCCTAGACTAACTCCTAGATAGTCCTAGACAAATCCTAGATAGTCCTAGACAAATCCTAGACAAGTCCTACATAGTCCTAGACTATCTCCTAGAAAGTCCTAGACAAATCCTAGATTGTGCTAGGCAAATCCTAGACAAATCCTAGACAAGTCCTAGAAAGTCCTAAACAAATCCTAGACAAATCCGAGATAGTCGAAGACAAGTCCTAGACAAGTCCTAGATACTCCTAGACTATCTCCTAGATAGTCTTAGACTATCTGCTAGATAATCCTAGACAAATCCTAGATAGTCCTAGACTAGATCCTAGATAGTCCTAGACTATCTCCTAGATAGTCCTAGACAAATCCTAGATAGTCCTAGACTAGACCCTAGATAGTCCTAGACTATCTGCTAGATAGTCCTAGACAAATCCTAGATAGTCCTAGACTAGAACCTAGATAGTGCTAGACTATCACCTAGATAGTCCGAGACTATCTCCTAGATAGTCCTGGACTATCTCCTAGATAGTCCTAGACAAATCCTAGATAGTCCTAGACAAATCCTAGATAGTCCTAGACTATCTCCTAGATAGTCCTAGACTATCTCCTAGAGAGTCCTAGACTACCTCCTAGATAGTCCTAGACAAATCCTAGATAGTCCTAGACTATCTCTTAGATAGTCCTAGACAAATCCTAGATAGTCCTAGACTATCCCCTAGATACTCCTAGACAAATCCTAGATAGTCCTAGACTATCTCCTAGATAGTCCTAGACTATCACATAGATAGTCCTAGACTATCTCCGAGATAGTCCTAGACTATCTCCTAGATAATCCTAGACTATCTCCGAGATAGTCCTAGACTATCTCCTAGATAATCCTAGACTATCTCCTAGATAGTCCTAGACAAATCCTAGATAGTCCTAGACTATCTCCTAGATAGTCCTAGACAAATCGTAGATAGTCCTAGACTATCTCCTAGATAGTCCTAGACAAATCCTAGATCGTCCTAGACTATCTCTTAGATAGTCCTAGGCTATCTCCTAGATAGTCCTAGTAAAGCCTAGATAGTCCTAGACTAGATCCTAGATAGTCCTAGACTAGATCCTAGATAGTCCTAGACAATTCTAGATAGTCCTAGACTATCTCTTAGATAGTCCTAGACAAATCCTAGATAGTCCTAGACTATCTCCTAGATAGGCCTAGACTATCTCCTAGATAATCCTAGACTATCTCCTAGATAGTCCTAGACAAATCCTAGATAGTCCTAGACTAGATCCTAGATAGTCCTAGACTATCTCCTAGATCGTCCTAGACTATCTCCTAGATAGTCCTAGATTATCTCCTAGATAGTCCTAGTAAATCCTAGATAGTCCTAGACTAGATCCTAGATAGTCCTAGACTAGATCCTAGATAGTCCTAGACAAATCCTAGATAGTCCTGGACTATCTCCTAGATAGTCCTGGACTATCTCCTAGATAGTCCTAGACAAATCCTAGATAGTCTTAGACTACCTCCTAGCTATTCCTAGACTATCTCCTAGATATTCCTAGACAAATCCTAGACAAGTCCTAGACAAGTCCTAGATAGTCCTAGACTATCTCCTAGATAGTCCTAGACTATCTTCTAGATAGTCCTAGACAAAACCTAGATAGTCCTAAACTATCTCCTAGATAGTCCTAGACTATCTCCTAGATGGTCCTAGACTATCTCCTAGATAGTCCTAGACAAATCCTAGATAGTCCTAGACAAATTCTAGTTAGTCCTAGACTAGATCCTAGATAGTCCTAGACTATCTACTAGATAGTCCTATACTATCGTCTCGATTTTCCTAGACTAACTCCTAGATAGTCCTAGACTATCTCCTAGATAGTTCTAGACTATCTCCTAGATAGTTCTAGACTATCTCCTAGATAATCCTAGACTATCTCCTAGATAGTCCTAGACAAATCCTAGATAGTCCTAGACTAGATCCTAGATAGTCCTAGACTATCTCCTAGATAGTCCTAGACTATCTCCTAGATAGTCCTAGACAAATCCTATATAGTCCTAGACAAATCCTAGATAGTCCTAGACTAGATCCTAGATAATCCTAGACTATCTCCTAGATAGTCCTAGACTATCTCCTAGATAGTCCTAGACTATCTCCTAGATAATCCTAGACTATCTCCTAGATAGTCCTAGACAAATCCTAGATATTCCTACACTATCTCCTAGATAGTCCTAGACTCTCTCCTAGATAGTCCTAGACTAGATCCCAGATAGTCCTAGACTATCTCCTAGATAATCCTAGACTATCTCCTAGATAGTCCTAGACTATCTCCTAGATAATCCTAGACTATCTCCTAGATAGTCCTAGACAAATCCTAGATAGGCCCAGACTAGATCCTAGATAGTCCTACACTATCTCCTAGATAGTCCTAGACTATCTCCTAGATAGTCCTAGACTATATCCTAGATAGTTCTAGGCTATCTCCTAGATAATCCTAGACTATCTCCTAGATAGTCCTAGACAAATACTAGATAGTCCTAGACTAGATCCTAGATAGTCCTAGACTATCTCCTAGATAGTCCTAGACTATCTCCTAGATAGTCCTAGACAAATCCTATATAGTCCTAGACAAATCCTAGATAGTCCTAGACTAGATCCTAGATAATCCTAGACTATCTCCTAGATAGTCCTAGACTATCTCCTAGATAGTCCTAGACTATCTCCTAGATAATCCTAGACTATCTCCTAGATAGTCCTAGACAAATCCTAGATATTCCTACACTATCTCCTAGATAGTCCTAGACTCTCTCTTAGATAGTCCTAGACTAGATCCCAGATAGTCCTAGACTATCTCCTAGATAGTCCTAGACAAATCCTAGATGGTCCTAGACTAGATCCTAGATAGTCCTAGACACATCCTAGATTGTCCTAGACTATCTCCTAGATAGTCCTAGACTATATCCTAGATAGTCCTAGACAAATCCTAGATAGTACTAGACTAGATCCTAGATAGTCCTAGACTATCTCCTAGATAGTCCTAGACTATCTCCTAGATAGTCCTAGACTATCTGCTAGATAGTCCTAGACTATCTCCTAGATAATCCTAGACTATCTCCTAGATAGTGCTAGACAAATCCTAGATAGTCCTAGACTATCTGCTAGATAGTCCTAGACTATGTCCTAGATAATCCTAGACTATCTCCTAGATAGTCCTAGACAAATCCTAGATAGTCCTAGACTAGTCCTAGATAGTTCTAGACTATCTCCTAGATAGTCCTAGACTATCTCCTAGATAGTCCTAGACTATCTCCTAGATAGTCCTAGACTGTTTCCTTGATAGTCCTAGACTATCTCCTAGATAGTCCTAGACTATCTCCTAGATAATCCTAGACTATCTCCTAGATAGACCTAGACAAATCCTAGATAGGCCCAGACTAGATCCTAGATAGCCCTACACTATCTCCTAGATAGTCCTAGACTATCTCCTAGATAGTCCAAGACAAATCCTAGATAGTCCTAGACAAATCCTAGAGAAGTCCTAGACTAGTCCTAGATAGTTCTAGACTATCTGCTAGATAGTCCTAGACTATCTCCTAGATAGTCCTAGACTATCTCCTAGATAGTCCTAGACTGTTTCCTAGATAGTCCTAGACTATCTCCTAGATAATCCTAGACTATCTCCTAGATAGTCCTGGACTATCTCCTAGATAATCCTAGACTATCTCCTAGATAGTCCTAGACAAATCCTAGATAGGCCCAGACTAGATCCTAGATAGTCCTACACTATCTCCTAGATAGTCCTAGACTATCTCCTAGATAGTCCTAGACTATCTCCTAGATAGTTCTAGACTATCTCCTAGATAATCCTAGACTATCTCCTAGATAGTCCTAGACAAATCCTAGATAGTCCTAGACTAGATCCTAGATAGTCCTAGACTATCTCCTAGATAGTCATAGACTATCTCCTAGATAGTCCTAGACAAATCCTATATAGTCCTAGACAAATCCTAGATAGTCCTAGACTAGATCCTAGATAATCCTAGACTATCTCCTAGATAGTCCTAGACAAATCCTAGATAGTCCTAGACCATCTCCTAGATAGTCCTGGACTATCTCCTAGATAGTCCTAGACAAGTCCGAGATAGTCCTAGACTATCTCCTAGCTGGTCCTAGACTATCTCCTAGATATTCCTAGACAAATCCTAGACAAGTCCTAGACAAGTCCTAAATAGTCCTAGACTATCTCCTAGATAGTCCTAGACTATCTCCTAGATAGTCCTAGACAAATCCTACATAGTCCTAGACAAATCCTAGATAGACCTAGACTAGATCCTAGATAGTCCTAGACAAATCGTAGATAGTCCTAGACTATCTCCTAGATAGTCCTAGACAAATCCTAGATAGTCCTAGACAAATCCTGGTCAAGTCCTAGACTAGTCCTAGATAGTTCTAGACTATCTCCTAGATAGTCCTAGACTATCTCCTAGATAGTTCTAGACTATCTCCTAGATAGTCCTAGACTATCTCCTAGATAGTTCTAGACTATCTCCTAGATAATCCTAGACTATCTCCTAGATAGTCCTAGGCAAATCCTAGATAGTCCTAGACTATCTCGTAGATAGTCCTAGACTATCTCCTAGATAGTCCTAGACTAGATCCTCGATAGTCCTAGACAATATTCTAGATAGTCCTAGACAAATCCTAGATAGTCCTAGACTATCTCCTAGATAGTCCTAGACAAATGCTAGATAGTAATAGACTATCCCCTAGATAGTTTTAGACAAATCCTAGATTGTCCTAGACTATCTCCTAGATAGTCCTAGACTATCACATAGATAGTCATAGACTATCTCCTAGATAGTCCTAGACTATCTCCTAAGTAATCCTAGACTATCTCTTAGATAGTCCTAGACTAGAACCTAGATAGTCCTAGACTAGATCCTAGATAGTCATAGACAAATTCTAGATAGTCCTGGACTATCTCCTAGATAGGCCTAGACAAATCCTAGATAGACCTAGACTATCTCCTAGATAGTCCTGGACTATCTCCTAGATAGTCCTAGACAAATCCTAGATAGTCCTAGACTATCTCCTAGCTAGTCCTAGACTATCTCCTAGATATTCCGAGACAAATCCTAGACAAGTCCTAGACAAGTCCTAGATAGTCCTAGACAAGTCCTAGATAGTCCTAGACTATCTCCTAGATAGTCCTAGACTATCTCCGAGATAGTCCTAGACTATCTTCTAGATAGTCCTAGACAAAACCTAGATAGCCCTAGACTATCTCCTAGATAGTCCTAGACAAATCGTAGATAGTCCTAGACTATCTCCTAGATAGTCCTAGACAAATCCTAGATAGTCCTAGACAAATCCTAGACAAGTCCTAGACAAGTCCTAGACTATCTCCTAGATAGTCCTAGACTATCTCCTAGATAGTTCTAGACTATCTCCTAGATAATCCTAGACTATCTCCTAGATAGTCCTAGACAAATCCTAGATAGTCCTAGACTATCTCCTAGATAATCCTAGACTATCTCCTAGATAGTCCTAGACAAATCCTAGATAGTCCTAGACTAGATCCTGGATAGTCCTAGACTATCTCCTAGATCGTCCTAGACGATCTCCTAGATAGTCCTAGATTATCTCCTAGATAGTCCTAGTAAATCCAAGATAGTCCTAGACTAGATCCTAGATAGTCCTAGACTAGATCCTAGATAGTCCTAGACAAATCCTAGATAGTCCTGGACTATCTCCTAGATAGGCCTAGACAAATCCTAGATAGTCCTAAACTATCTCCTAGATAGTCCTGGACTATCTCCTAGATAGTCCTAGACAAATCCTAGATAGTCTTAGACTACCTCCTAGCTATTCCTAGACTATCTCCTAGATATTCCTAGACAAATCCTAGACAAGTCATAGACAAGTCCTAGATAGTCCTAGACTATCTCCTAGATAGTCGTAGACTATCTTCTAGATAGTCCTAGACAAAACCTAGATAGTCCTAAACTATCTCCTAGATAGTCCTAGACTATCTCCTAGATGGTCCTAGACTATCTCCTAGATAGTCCTAGACAAATCCTAGATAGTCCTAGACAAATTCTAGTTAGTCCTAGACTAGATCCTAGATAGTCCTAGACTATCTACTAGATAGTCCTATACTATCGTCTCGATTTTAATAGACTAACTCCTAGATAGTCCTAGACTATCTCCTAGATAGTTCTAGACTATCTCCTAGATAGTTCTAGACTATCTCCTAGATAATCCTAGACTATCTCCTAGATAGTCCTAGACAAATCCTAGATAGTCCTAGACTAGATCCTAGATAGTCCTAGACTATCTCCTAGATAGTCCTAGACTATCTCCTAGATAGTCCTAGACAAATCCTATATAGTCCTAGACAAATCCTAGATAGTCCTAGACTAGATCCTAGATAATCCTAGACTATCTCCTAGATAGTCCTAGACTATCTCCTAGATAGTCCTAGACTATCTCCTAGATAATCCTAGACTATCTCCTAGATAGTCCTAGACAAATCCTAGATATTCCTACACTATCTCCTAGATACTCCTAGACTCTCTCCTAGATAGTCCTAGACTAGATCCCAGATAGTCCTAGACTATCTCCTAGATAATCCTAGACTATCTCCTAGATAGTCCTAGACTATCTCCTAGATAATCCTAGACTATCTCCTAGATAGTCCTAGACAAATCCTAGTTAGGCCCAGACTAGATCCTAGATAGTCCTACACTATCTCCTAGATAGTCCTAGACTATCTCCTAGATAGTCCTAGACTATATCCTAGATAGTTCTAGGCTATCTCCTAGATAATCCTAGACTATCTCCTAGATAGTCCTAGACAAATACTAGATAGTCCTAGACTAGATCCTAGATAGTCCTAGACTATCTCCTAGATAGTCCTAGACTATCTCCTAGATAGTCCTAGACAAATCCTATATAGTCCTAGACAAATCCTAGATAGTCCTAGACTAGATCCTAGATAATCCTAGACTATCTCCTAGATAGTCCTAGACTATCTCCTAGATAGTCCTAGACTATCTCCTAGATAATCCTAGACTATCTCCTAGATAGTCCTAGACAAATCCTAGATATTCCTACACTATCTCCTAGATAGTCCTAGACTCTCTCTTAGATAGTCCTAGACTAGATCCCAGATAGTCCTAGACTATCTCCTAGATAGTCCTAGACAAATCCTAGATGGTCCTAGACTAGATCCTAGATAGTCCTAGACACATCCTAGATTGTCCTAGACTATCTCCTAGATAGTCCTAGACTATATCCTAGATAGTCCTAGACAAATCCTAGATAGTACTAGACTAGATCCTAGATAGTCCTAGACTATCTCCTAGATAGTCCTAGACTATCTGCTAGATAGTCCTAGACTATCTCCTAGATAATCCTAGACTATCTCCTAGATAGTCCTAGACAAATCCTAGATAGTCCTAGACTATCTGCTAGATAGTCCTAGACTATGTCCTAGATAATCCTAGACTATCTCCTAGATAGTCCTAGACAAATCCTAGATAGTCCTAGACTAGTCCTAGATAGTTCTAGACTATCTCCTAGATAGTCCTAGACTATCTCCTAGATAGTCCTAGACTGTTTCCTTGATAGTCTTAGACTATCTCCTAAATAGTCCTAGACTATCTCCTAGATAATCCTAGACTATCTCCTAGATAGACCTAGACAAATCCTAGATAGGCCCAGACTAGATCCTAGATAGCCCTACACTATCTCCTAGATAGTCCTAGACTATCTCCTAGATAGTCCAAGACAAATCCTAGATAGTCCTAGACAAATCCTAGAGAAGTCCTAGACTAGTCCTAGATAGTTCTAGACTATCTGCTAGATAGTCCTAGACTATCTCCTAGATAGTCCTAGACTATCTCCTAGATAGTCCTAGACTGTTTCCTAGATAGTCCTAGACTATCTCCTAGATAATCCTAGACTATCTCCTAGATAGTCCTGGACTATCTCCTAGATAATCCTAGACTATCTCCTAGATAGTCCTAGACAAATCCTAGATAGGCCCAGACTAGATCCTAGATAGTCCTACACTATCTCCTAGATAGTCCTAGACTATCTCCTAGATAGTCCTAGACTATCTCCTAGATAGTTCTAGACTATCTCCTAGATAATCCTAGACTATCTCCTAGATAGTCCTAGACAAATCCTAGATAGTCCTAGACTAGATCCTAGATAGTCCTAGACTATCTCCTAGATAGTTCTAGACTATCTCCTAGATAGTCCTAGACAAATCCTATATAGTCCTAGACAAATCCTAGATAGTCCTAGACTAGATCCTAGATAATCCTAGACTATCTCCTAGATAGTCCTAGACAAATCCTAGATAGTCCTAGACCATCTCCTAGATAGTCCTGGACTATCTCCTAGATAGTCCTAGACCAGTCCGAGATAGTCCTAGACTATCTCCTAGCTGGTCCTAGACTATCTCCTAGATATTCCTAGACAAATCCTAGACAAGTCCTAGACAATTCCTAAATAGTCCTAGACTATCTCCTAGATAGTCCTAGACTATCTCCTAGATAGTCCTAGACAAATCCTACATAGTCCTAGACAAATCCTAGATAGACCTAGACTAGATCCTAGATAGTCCTAGACAAATCGTAGATAGTCCTAGACTATCTCCTAGATATTACTAGACAAATCCTAGATAGTCCTAGACAAATCCTGGTCAAGTCCTAGACTAGTCCTAGATAGTTCTAGACTATCTCCTAGATAGTCCTAGACTATCTCCTAGATAGTTCTAGACTATCTCCTAGATAATCCTAGACTATCTCCTAGATAGTCCTAGGCAAATCCTAGATAGTCCTAGACTATCTCGTAGATAGTCCTAGACTATCTCCTAGATAGTCCTAGACTAGATCCTCGATAGTCCTAGACAATATTCTAGATAGTCCTAGACAAATCCTAGATAGTCCTAGACTATCTCCTAGATAGTCCTAGACAAATGCTAGATAGTAATAGACTATCCCCTAGATAGTTTTAGACAAATCCTAGATTGTCCTAGACTATCTCCTAGATAGTCCTAGACTATCACATAGATAGTCATAGACTATCTCCTAGATAGTCCTAGACTATCTCCTAAGTAATCCTAGACTATCTCTTAGATAGTCCTAGACTAGAACCTAGATAGTCCTAGACTAGATCCTAGATAGTCATAGACAAATTCTAGATAGTCCTGGACTATCTCCTAGATAGGCCTAGACAAATCCTAGATAGATCTAGACTATCTCCTAGATAGTCCTGGACTATCTCCTAGATAGTCCTAGACAAATCCTAGATAGTCCTAGACTATCTCCTAGCTAGTCCTAGACTATCTCCTAGATATTCCGAGACAAATCCTAGACAAGTCCTAGACAAGTCCTAGATAGTCCTAGACAAGTCCTAGATAGTCCTAGACTATCTCCTAGATAGTCCTAGACTATCTCCGAGATAGTCCTAGACTATCTTCTAGATAGTCCTAGACAAATCGTAGATAGTCCTAGACTATCTCCTAGATAGTCCTAGACAAATCCTAGATAGTCCTAGACAAATCCTAGACAAGTCCTAGACAAGTCCTAGACTAGTCCTAGACTATCTCCTAGATAGTCCTAGACTATCTCCTAGATAGTTCTAGACTATCTCCTAGATAATCCTAGACAAATCGTAGATAGTCCTAGACTATCTCCTAGATAGTCCTAGACAAATCGTAGATAGTCCTAGACTATCTCCTAGATAGTCCTAGACAAATCCTAGATAGTCCTAGACAAATCCTAGACAAGTCCTAGACAAGTCCTAGACTAGTCCTAGACTATCTCCTAGATAGTCCTAGACTATCTCCTAGATAGTTCTAGACTATCTCCTAGATAGTCCTAGACAAATCGTAGATAGTCCTAGACTATCTCCTAGATAGTCCTAGACAAATCCTAGATAGTCCTAGACAAATCCTAGACAAGTCCTAGACAAGTCCTAGACTATCTCCTAGATAGTCCTAGACTATCTCCTAGATAGTTCTAGACTATCTCCTAGATAATCCTAGACTATCTCCTAGATAGTCCTAGACAAATCATAGATAGTCCTGGACTATCTCCTAGATAGGCCTAGACAAATCATAGATAGTCCTAGACTACCTCCTAGATAGTACTAGACTATCTCCTAGATAGTCCTAGACTATCTCCTAGATAGTCCTAACCAAATCGTAGATAGTCCTAGACAATCTCCTAGATAGTCCTAGACACATCCTAGATAGTCCTAGACTATCTCCTAGATAGTGCTAGACTATCTCCTAGATAGTCCCAGACAAATCCTAGATAGTCCATGACTAGATCCTAGATAGTCCTAGACTAGATCCTAGATAGTCCTAGACTATCTCCTAGATAGTCCTAGACTATCTCCTAGATAGTCCTAGACTATCTCCTAGATAATCCTAGACTATCTCTTAGATAGTCCTAGATAAATCCTAGATAGTCCTAGACTATCTCCTAGATAGTCCTAGACTATCTCCTAGATAGTCCTAGACTATCTCCTAGATAGTCCTAGACTATCTCCTAGATAGTCCTAGACTAGATCCTGGATAGTCCTAGACTATCTCCTAGATAGTCCTAGACAAATCCTAGATAGTCCTAGACTAACTCCTAGATAGTCCTAGACTCTCTCCTAGATAGTCCTAGACTAGATCCTAGATAGTCCTAGACTATCTCCTAGATAGTCCTAGACAATTCCTAGATAGTCCTAGACACATCCTAGATAGTCCTAGACTATCTCCTAGATAGTCCTAGACTATATCCTAAATAGTCCTAGACAAATCCTAATTAGTCCTAGACTAGATCCTAGATAGTCCTAGACTATCTCGTTGATAGTCCTAGACTATCTCCTAGATAGTCCTAGACTATCTGCTAGATAGTCCTAGACTATCTCCTAGATATTCCTATACTATCTCCTAGATAGTCCTAGGCAAATCCTAGATAGTCCTAGACTATCTCCTAGATAGTCCTAGAATATCTCCTAGATAGTCCTAGACATATCCTAGATAGTCCTAGGCTATCTCCTAGATTGTCCTAGACAAACCCTAGATAGTCCTAGACTATCCCCTAGATAGTCCTAGACAAATCCTAGGTAGGCCTAGACAAATCCTAGATAGTGCTTAGCAAACTCCTAGATAGTCCTAGACTATATCTTAGATAGTCCTAGACTATCTCCTAGATAGTCCTAGACAAATCCTAGATAGTCCTAGACTAGATCCTAGATAGTCCTAGACTAGATCCTAGATAGTCCTAGACTATCTCCTAGATAGTCCTAGACAAATCCTAGATAGTCCGAGACAAATCCTAGATAGTCCTAGAATATCTCCTAGATAGTCCTAGACTATCTCCTAGATAGTCCTAGACTATCTCCTAGATAGTCCTAGACAAATCCTAGATAGTCCTAGACTATCTCCTAGATAGTCCTAGACTATCTCCTAGATAGTCCTAGACTATCTCCTAGATTGTCCTAGACAAATCCTAGATAGTCCTAGACTATGTCATATATAGTCCTAGACTATCTCCTAGATAGTCCTAGACTATCTCCTAGATAGTCCTAGACAAATCCTAGATAGTCCTACACAAATCCTAGATAGTCCTAGACTATCTCCTAGATAATCCTAGACTATCTCCTAGATAGTCCTAGACAAATCCTAGATAGTCCTAGACTAGATCCTAGATAGTCCTAGACTATCTCCTAGATAGTCCTAGACAATCTCCTAGATAGTCCTAGACAAATCCTAGATAGTCCTAGACTATCTCCTAGATAGTCCTAGACAAATCCTAGATAGTCCTACACTATCTGCTAGATAGTCCTAGACTATCTCCTAGATAGTCCTAGACTATCCCCTAGATAGTCCTAGACTATCTCCTACATAGTTCTAGACAAATCCTAGATAGTCCTAGACTATCCCCTAGATAGTCCTAGACAGATCCTAGATAGTCCTAGGCTATCTCCTAGATACTCCTAGACTATCACATAGATAGTCCTAGACAAATCCTAGATTGTCCTAGACTATCTCCTAGATAGTCCTAGACAAATCCTAGATAGTCCTAGACTATCTCCTAGATAGTCCTAGACTATCTCCTAGATTGTCCTAGACTATCTCCTAGATTGTCCTAGACAAATCCTAGATAGTCCTAGACTATGTCATAGATAGTCCTAGACTATCTCCTAGATAGTCCTAGACTATCTCCTAGATAATCCTAGACTATCTCCTATATAGTCCTAGAAAAATCCTAGATAGTCCTAGACTAGATCCTGGATAGTCCTAGACTATCTCCTAGATAGTCCTAGACAAATCCTAGATAGTCCTAGACTAACTCCTAGATAGTCCTAGACTCTCTCCTAGATAGTCCTAGACTAGATCCTAGATAGTCCTAGACTATCTCCTAGATAGTCCTAGACAATTCCTAGATAGTCCTAGACACATCCTAGATAGTCCTAGACTATCTCCTAGATAGTCCTAGACTATATCCTAAATAGTCCTAGACAAATCCTAATTAATCCTAGACTAGATCCTAGATAGTCCTAGACTATCTCGTTGATAGTCCTAGACTATCTCCTAGATAGTCCTAGACTATCTGCTAGATAGTCCTAGGCTATCTCCTAGTTAATCCTAGACTATCTCCTAGATAGTCCTAGACAAATCCTAGATAGTCCTAGACTATCTCCTAGATAGTCCTAGACTATCTGCTAGATAGTCCTAGACTATCTCTTAGATAGTCCTAGACTGTCACATAGATAGTCCTAGACTATCTCCTAGATAGTCCTAGACTATGTCATAGATATTCCTAGACTATCTCCTAGATAGTCCTAAACAAATCCTAGATAGTCCTAGACTATCTCCTAGATAGTCCTAGACTATCTCCTAGATAGTCCTAGACAAATCCTAGATAGTCCTAGACAAATCCTAGATAGTCCTAGACTAGATCCTAGATAGTCCTAGACTATCTCCTAGATAGTCCTA
This sequence comes from Mantis religiosa, assembly GCA_030765055.1. Lineage (NCBI taxonomy): Eukaryota > Metazoa > Arthropoda > Insecta > Mantodea > Mantidae > Mantis > Mantis religiosa. Next base: position 46,616 of record JAUKNK010000775.1, read on the forward strand.
GACTTTCGTCTAGATAGTCCTAGACTAACTCCTAGATAGTCCTAGACAAATCCTAGATAGTCCTAGACAAATCCTAGACAAGTCCTACATAGTCCTAGACTATCTCCTAGAAAGTCCTAGACAAATCCTAGATTGTGCTAGGCAAATCCTAGACAAATCCTAGACAAGTCCTAGAAAGTCCTAAACAAATCCTAGACAAATCCGAGATAGTCGAAGACAAGTCCTAGACAAGTCCTAGATACTCCTAGACTATCTCCTAGATAGTCTTAGACTATCTGCTAGATAATCCTAGACAAATCCTAGATAGTCCTAGACTAGATCCTAGATAGTCCTAGACTATCTCCTAGATAGTCCTAGACAAATCCTAGATAGTCCTAGACTAGACCCTAGATAGTCCTAGACTATCTGCTAGATAGTCCTAGACAAATCCTAGATAGTCCTAGACTATCTCCTAGATAGTCCTAGACTATCTCCTAGATAATCCTAGACTATCTCCTAGATAGTCCTAGACAAATCCTAGATAGTCCTAGACTAGATCCTAGATAGTCCTAGACTATCCCCTAGATCGTCCTAGACTATCTCCAAGATAGTCCTAGACTATCTCCTAGATAGTCCTAGACAAATCCTAGATAGTCCTAGACTAGATCCTAGATAGTCCTAGACTATCTCCTAGATAGTCCTAGACTATCTCCTAGATAGTCCTAGACTATCTCCTAGATAATCCTAGACTATCTCCTAGATAGTCCTAGACAAATCCTAGATAGACATAGACTAGATCCTAGATAGTCCTAAACTATCTCCTAGATAGTCCTAGACTATCTCCTAGATAGTCCTAGACACATCCTACATAGTCCTAGACAAATCCTAGATAGACCTAGGCTAGATCCTAGATAGTCCTAGACTATCTCCTAGATAGTCCTAAACTATCTCCTAGATAAGCCTAGACTATCTCCTAGATAGTCCTAGACTATCTCCTAGATAATTCTAGACTATCTCCTAGATAGTCCTAGACAAATCCTCGATAGTCCTAGCCTATCTCCTAGATAGTCCTAGACTATCTCCTAGATAGTCCTAGACTAGATCCTAGATAGTCCTAGACAAATCCTAGATAGTCCTAGACTATCTCTTAGATAGTCCTAGACAAATCCTAGATAGTCCTAGACTATATCTTAGATAGTCCTAGACAAATCGTAGATAGTCCTAGACTATCCCCTAGATAGTCCTAGACAAATCCTAGATAGTCCTAGACTATCTCCTAGATAGTCCTAGACTATCATATAGATAGTCCTAGACTATCTCCTAGATAGTCCTAGACTATCTCCTAGATAATCCCAGACTATCTCCTAGATAGTCCTAGACAAATCCTAGATAGTCCTAGACTAGATCCTAGATAGTCCTAGACTATTTCCTAGATAGTCCTAGACTATCTCCTAGATAGTCCTAGACTATCTCCTAGATAATCCTAGACTAACTCCTAGATAGTCCTAGACAAATCCTAGATAGTCCTAGACTAGATCCTAGATAGTCCTAGACTATCCCCTAGATCGTCCTAGACTATCTCCTAGATAGTCCTAGACTATCTCCTAGATAGTCCTAGACAAATCCTAGATAGTCCTAGACTAGATCCTAGATAGTCCTAGACTATCTCCTAGATAGTCCTAGACTATCTCCTAGATAGTCCTAGACTATCTCCTAGATAATCCTAGACTATCTCCTAGATAGTCCTAGACAAATCCTAGATAGACATAGACTAGATCCTAGATAGTCCTACACTATCTCCTAGATAGTCCTAGACTATCTCCTAGATAGTCCTAGACACATCCTACATAGTCCTAGACAAATCCTAGATAGACCTAGACTAGATCCTAGATAGTCCTAGACTATCTCCTAGATAGTCCTAAACTATCTCCTAGATAAGCCTAGACTATCTCCTAGATAGTCCTAGACTATCTCCTAGATAGTCCTAGACTATCTCCTAGATTGTCCTAGACAAATCCTAGATAGTCCTAGACTATGTCATATATAGTCCTAGACTATCTCCTAGATAGTCCTAGACTATCTCCTAGATAGTCCTAGACAAATCCTAGATAGTCCTACACAAATCCTAGATAGTCCTAGACTATCTCCTAGATAATCCTAGACTATCTCCTAGATAGTCCTAGACAAATCCTAGATAGTCCTAGACTAGATCCTAGATAGTCCTAGACTATCTCCTAGATAGTCCTAGACAATCTCCTAGATAGTCCTAGACAAATCCTAGATAGTCCTAGACTATCTCCTAGATAGTCCTAGACAAATCCTAGATAGTCCTACACTATCTGCTAGATAGTCCTAGACTATCTCCTAGATAGTCCTAGACTATCCCCTAGATAGTCCTAGACTATCTCCTACTTAGTTCTAGACAAATCCTAGATAGTCCTAGACTATCCCCTAGATAGTCCTAGACAGATCCTAGATAGTCCTAGGCTATCTCCTAGATACTCCTAGACTATCACATAGATAGTCCTAGACAAATCCTAGATTGTCCTAGACTATCTCCTAGATAGTCCTAGACAAATCCTAGATAGTCCTAGACTATCTCCTAGATAGTCCTAGACTATCTCCTAGATTGTCCTAGACTATCTCCTAGATTGTCCTAGACAAATCCTAGATAGTCCTAGACTATGTCATAGATAGTCCTAGACTATCTCCTAGATAGTCCTAGACTATCTCCTAGATAATCCTAGACTATCTCCTATATAGTCCTAGAAAAATCCTAGATAGTCCTAGACTAGATCCTGGATAGTCCTAGACTATCTCCTAGATAGTCCTAGACAAATCCTAGATAGTCCTAGACTAACTCCTAGATAGTCCTAGACTCTCTCCTAGATAGTCCTAGACTAGATCCTAGATAGTCCTAGACTATCTCCTAGATAGTCCTAGACAATTCCTAGATAGTCCTAGACACATCCTAGATAGTCCTAGACTATCTCCTAGATAGTCCTAGACTATATCCTAAATAGTCCTAGACAAATCCTAATTAGTCCTAGACTAGATCCTAGATAGTCCTAGACTATCTCGTTGATAGTCCTAGACTATCTCCTAGATAGTCCTAGACTATCTGCTAGATAGTCCTAGGCTATCTCCTAGATAATCCTAGACTATCTCCTAGATAGTCCTAGACAAATCCTAGATAGTCCTAGACTATCTCCTAGATAGTCCTAGACTATCTGCTAGATAGTCCTAGACTATCTGCTAGATAGTCCTAGACTATCTCTTAGATAGTCCTAGACTGTCACATAGATAGTCCTAGACTATCTCCTAGATAGTCCTAGACTATGTCATAGATATTCCTAGACTATCTCCTAGATAGTCCTAAACAAATCCTAGATAGTCCTAGACTATCTCCTAGATAGTCCTAGACTATCTCCTAGATAGTCCTAGACAAATCCTAGATAGTCCTAGACAAATCCTAGATAGTCCTAGACTAGATCCTAGATAGTCCTAGACTAGATCCTAGATAGTCCTAGACTTTCGTCTAGATAGTCCTAGACTAACTCCTAGATAGTCCTAGACAAATCCTAGATAGTCCTAGACAAATCCTAGACAAGTCCTACATAGTCCTAGACTATCTCCTAGAAAGTCCTAGACAAATCCTAGATTGTGCTAGGCAAATCCTAGACAAATCCTAGACAAGTCCTAGAAAGTCCTAAACAAATCCTAGACAAATCCGAGATAGTCGAAGACAAGTCCTAGACAAGTCCTAGATACTCCTAGACTATCTCCTAGATAGTCTTAGACTATCTGCTAGATAATCCTAGACAAATCCTAGATAGTCCTAGACTAGATCCTAGATAGTCCTAGACTATCTCCTAGATAGTCCTAGACAAATCCTAGATAGTCCTAGACTAGACCCTAGATAGTCCTAGACTATCTGCTAGATAGTCCTAGACAAATCCTAGATAGTCCTAGACTAGAACCTAGATAGTGCTAGACTATCACCTAGATAGTCCGAGACTATCTCCTAGATAGTCCTGGACTATCTCCTAGATAGTCCTAGACAAATCCTAGATAGTCCTAGACAAATCCTAGATAGTCCTAGACTATCTCCTAGATAGTCCTAGACTATCTCCTAGAGAGTCCTAGACTACCTCCTAGATAGTCCTAGACAAATCCTAGATAGTCCTAGACTATCTCTTAGATAGTCCTAGACAAATCCTAGATAGTCCTAGACTATCCCCTAGATACTCCTAGACAAATCCTAGATAGTCCTAGACTATCTCCTAGATAGTCCTAGACTATCACATAGATAGTCCTAGACTATCTCCGAGATAGTCCTAGACTATCTCCTAGATAATCCTAGACTATCTCCGAGATAGTCCTAGACTATCTCCTAGATAATCCTAGACTATCTCCTAGATAGTCCTAGACAAATCCTAGATAGTCCTAGACTATCTCCTAGATAGTCCTAGACTATCTCCTAGATCGTCCTAGACTATCTCCTAGATAGTCCTAGGCTATCTCCTAGATAGTCCTAGTAAAGCCTAGATAGTCCTAGACAAATCCTAGATAGTGTTAGTCTCTCCCCTAGATAGTCCTAGACTATCTCCTAGATAGTCCTAGACTAGCTCCTAGATATTCCTAGACAAAACCTAGATAGTCCTAGACTATCTCCTAGATAGTCCTAGACAAATCGTAGATAGTCCTAGACTATCTCCTAGATAGTCCTAGACAAATCCTAGATCGTCCTAGACTATCTCTTAGATAGTCCTAGGCTATCTCCTAGATAGTCCTAGTAAAGCCTAGATAGTCCTAGACTAGATCCTAGATAGTCCTAGACTAGATCCTAGATAGTCCTAGACAATTCTAGATAGTCCTAGACTATCTCTTAGATAGTCCTAGACAAATCCTAGATAGTCCTAGACTATCTCCTAGATAGGCCTAGACTATCTCCTAGATAATCCTAGACTATCTCCTAGATAGTCCTAGACAAATCCTAGATAGTCCTAGACTAGATCCTAGATAGTCCTAGACTATCTCCTAGATCGTCCTAGACTATCTCCTAGATAGTCCTAGATTATCTCCTAGATAGTCCTAGTAAATCCTAGATAGTCCTAGACTAGATCCTAGATAGTCCTAGACTAGATCCTAGATAGTCCTAGACAAATCCTAGATAGTCCTGGACTATCTCCTAGATAGTCCTGGACTATCTCCTAGATAGTCCTAGACAAATCCTAGATAGTCTTAGACTACCTCCTAGCTATTCCTAGACTATCTCCTAGATATTCCTAGACAAATCCTAGACAAGTCCTAGACAAGTCCTAGATAGTCCTAGACTATCTCCTAGATAGTCCTAGACTATCTTCTAGATAGTCCTAGACAAAACCTAGATAGTCCTAAACTATCTCCTAGATAGTCCTAGACTATCTCCTAGATGGTCCTAGACTATCTCCTAGATAGTCCTAGACAAATCCTAGATAGTCCTAGACAAATTCTAGTTAGTCCTAGACTAGATCCTAGATAGTCCTAGACTATCTACTAGATAGTCCTATACTATCGTCTCGATTTTCCTAGACTAACTCCTAGATAGTCCTAGACTATCTCCTAGATAGTTCTAGACCATCTCCTAGATAGTTCTAGACTATCTCCTAGATAATCCTAGACTATCTCCTAGATAGTCCTAGACAAATCCTAGATAGTCCTAGACTAGATCCTAGATAGTCCTAGACTATCTCCTAGATAGTCCTAGACTATCTCCTAGATAGTCCTAGACAAATCCTATATAGTCCTAGACAAATCCTAGATAGTCCTAGACTAGATCCTAGATAATCCTAGACTATCTCCTAGATAGTCCTAGACTATCTCCTAGATAGTCCTAGACTATCTCCTAGATAATCCTAGACTATCTCCTAGATAGTCCTAGACAAATCCTAGATATTCCTACACTATCTCCTAGATAGTCCTAGACTCTCTCCTAGATAGTCCTAGACTAGATCCCAGATAGTCCTAGACTATCTCCTAGATAATCCTAGACTATCTCCTAGATAGTCCTAGACTATCTCCTAGATAATCCTAGACTATCTCCTAGATAGTCCTAGACAAATCCTAGATAGGCCCAGACTAGATCCTAGATAGTCCTACACTATCTCCTAGATAGTCCTAGACTATCTCCTAGATAGTCCTAGACTATATCCTAGATAGTTCTAGGCTATCTCCTAGATAATCCTAGACTATCTCCTAGATAGTCCTAGACAAATACTAGATAGTCCTAGACTAGATCCTAGATAGTCCTAGACTATCTCCTAGATAGTCCTAGACTATCTCCTAGATAGTCCTAGACAAATCCTATATAGTCCTAGACAAATCCTAGATAGTCCTAGACTAGATCCTAGATAATCCTAGACTATCTCCTAGATAGTCCTAGACTATCTCCTAGATAGTCCTAGACTATCTCCTAGATAATCCTAGACTATCTCCTAGATAGTCCTAGACAAATCCTAGATATTCCTACACTATCTCCTAGATAGTCCTAGACTCTCTCTTAGATAGTCCTAGACTAGATCCCAGATAGTCCTAGACTATCTCCTAGATAGTCCTAGACAAATCCTAGATGGTCCTAGACTAGATCCTAGATAGTCCTAGACACATCCTAGATTGTCCTAGACTATCTCCTAGATAGTCCTAGACTATATCCTAGATAGTCCTAGACAAATCCTAGATAGTACTAGACTAGATCCTAGATAGTCCTAGACTATCTCCTAGATAGTCCTAGACTATCTCCTAGATAGTCCTAGACTATCTGCTAGATAGTCCTAGACTATCTCCTAGATAATCCTAGACTATCTCCTAGATAGTCCTAGACAAATCCTAGATAGTCCTAGACTATCTGCTAGATAGTCCTAGACTATGTCCTAGATAATCCTAGACTATCTCCTAGATAGTCCTAGACAAATCCTAGATAGTCCTAGACTAGTCCTAGATAGTTCTAGACTATCTCCTAGATAGTCCTAGACTATCTCCTAGATAGTCCTAGACTATCTCCTAGATAGTCCTAGACTGTTTCCTTGATAGTCCTAGACTATCTCCTAGATAGTCCTAGACTATCTCCTAGATAATCCTAGACTATCTCCTAGATAGACCTAGACAAATCCTAGATAGGCCCAGACTAGATCCTAGATAGCCCTACACTATCTCCTAGATAGTCCTAGACTATCTCCTAGATAGTCCAAGACAAATCCTAGATAGTCCTAGACAAATCCTAGAGAAGTCCTAGACTAGTCCTAGATAGTTCTAGACTATCTGCTAGATAGTCCTAGACTATCTCCTAGATAGTCCTAGACTATCTCCTAGATAGTCCTAGACTGTTTCCTAGATAGTCCTAGACTATCTCCTAGATAATCCTAGACTATCTCCTAGATAGTCCTGGACTATCTCCTAGATAATCCAAGACTATCTCCTAGATAGTCCTAGACAAATCCTAGATAGGCCCAGACTAGATCCTAGATAGTCCTACACTATCTCCTAGATAGTCCTAGACTATCTCCTAGATAGTCCTAGACTATCTCCTAGATAGTTCTAGACTATCTCCTAGATAATCCTAGACTATCTCCTAGATAGTCCTAGACAAATCCTAGATAGTCCTAGACTAGATCCTAGATAGTCCTAGACTATCTCCTAGATAGTCATAGACTATCTCCTAGATAGTCCTAGACAAATCCTATATAGTCCTAGACAAATCCTAGATAGTCCTAGACTAGATCCTAGATAATCCTAGACTATCTCCTAGATAGTCCTAGACAAATCCTAGATAGTCCTAGACCATCTCCTAGATAGTCCTGGACTATCTCCTAGATAGTCCTAGACAAGTCCGAGATAGTCCTAGACTATCTCCTAGCTGGTCCTAGACTATCTCCTAGATATTCCTAGACAAATCCTAGACAAGTCCTAGACAAGTCCTAAATAGTCCTAGACTATCTCCTAGATAGTCCTAGACTATCTCCTAGATAGTCCTAGACAAATCCTACATAGTCCTAGACAAATCCTAGATAGACCTAGACTAGATCCTAGATAGTCCTAGACAAATCGTAGATAGTCCTAGACTATCTCCTAGATAGTCCTAGACAAATCCTAGATAGTCCTAGACAAATCCTGGTCAAGTCCTAGACTAGTCCTAGATAGTTCTAGACTATCTCCTAGATAGTCCTAGACTATCTCCTAGATAGTTCTAGACTATCTCCTAGATAGTCCTAGACTATCTCCTAGATAGTTCTAGACTATCTCCTAGATAATCCTAGACTATCTCCTAGATAGTCCTAGGCAAATCCTAGATAGTCCTAGACTATCTCGTAGATAGTCCTAGACTATCTCCTAGATAGTCCTAGACTATCTCCTAGATAGTCCTAACCAAATCGTAGATAGTCCTAGACAATCTCCTAGATAGTCCTAGACACATCCTAGATAGTCCTAGACTATCTCCTAGATAGTGCTAGACTATCTCCTAGATAGTCCCAGACAAATCCTAGATAGTCCTAGACTAGATCCTAGATAGTCCTAGACTAGATCCTAGATAGTCCTAGACTATCTCCTAGATAGTCCTAGACTATCTCCTAGATAGTCCTAGACTATCTCCTAGATAATCCTAGACTATCTCTTAGATAGTCCTAGATAAATCCTAGATAGTCCTAGACTATCTCCTAGATAGTCCTAGACTATCTCCTAGATAGTCCTAGACTATCTCCTAGATAGTCCTAGACTATCTCCTAGATAGTCCTAGACTAGATCCTGGATAGTCCTAGACTATCTCCTAGATAGTCCTAGACAAATCCTAGATAGTCCTAGACTAACTCCTAGATAGTCCTAGACTCTCTCCTAGATAGTCCTAGACTAGATCCTAGATAGTCCTAGACTATCTCCTAGATAGTCCTAGACAATTCCTAGATAGTCCTAGACACATCCTAGATAGTCCTAGACTATCTCCTAGATAGTCCTAGACTATATCCTAAATAGTCCTAGACAAATCCTAATTAGTCCTAGACTAGATCCTAGATAGTCCTAGACTATCTCGTTGATAGTCCTAGACTATCTCCTAGATAGTCCTAGACTATCTGCTAGATAGTCCTAGACTATCTCCTAGATATTCCTATACTATCTCCTAGATAGTCCTAGGCAAATCCTAGATAGTCCTAGACTATCTCCTAGATAGTCCTAGAATATCTCCTAGATAGTCCTAGACATATCCTAGATAGTCCTAGGCTATCTCCTAGATTGTCCTAGACAAACCCTAGATAGTCCTAGACTATCCCCTAGATAGTCCTAGACAAATCCTAGGTAGGCCTAGACAAATCCTAGATAGTGCTTAGCAAACTCCTAGATAGTCCTAGACTATATCTTAGATAGTCCTAGACTATCTCCTAGATAATCCTAGACTATCTCCGAGATAGTCCTAGACTATCTCCTAGATAATCCTAGACTATCTCCTAGATAGTCCTAGACAAATCCTAGATAGTCCTAGACTATCTCCTAGATAGTCCTAGACTATCTCCTAGATCGTCCTAGACTATCTCCTAGATAGTCCTAGGCTATCTCCTAGATAGTCCTAGTAAAGCCTAGATAGTCCTAGACAAATCCTAGATAGTGTTAGTCTCTCCCCTAGATAGTCCTAGACTATCTCCTAGATAGTCCTAGACTAGCTCCTAGATATTCCTAGACAAAACCTAGATAGTCCTAGACTATCTCCTAGATAGTCCTAGACAAATCGTAGATAGTCCTAGACTATCTCCTAGATAGTCCTAGACAAATCCTAGATCGTCCTAGACTATCTCTTAGATAGTCCTAGGCTATCTCCTAGATAGTCCTAGTAAAGCCTAGATAGTCCTAGACTAGATCCTAGATAGTCCTAGACTAGATCCTAGATAGTCCTAGACAATTCTAGATAGTCCTAGACTATCTCTTAGATAGTCCTAGACAAATCCTAGATAGTCCTAGACTATCTCCTAGATAGGCCTAGACTATCTCCTAGATAATCCTAGACTATCTCCTAGATAGTCCTAGACAAATCCTAGATAGTCCTAGACTAGATCCTAGATAGTCCTAGACTATCTCCTAGATCGTCCTAGACTATCTCCTAGATAGTCCTAGATTATCTCCTAGATAGTCCTAGTAAATCCTAGATAGTCCTAGACTAGATCCTAGATAGTCCTAGACTAGATCCTAGATAGTCCTAGACAAATCCTAGATAGTCCTGGACTATCTCCTAGATAGTCCTGGACTATCTCCTAGATAGTCCTAGACAAATCCTAGATAGTCTTAGACTACCTCCTAGCTATTCCTAGACTATCTCCTAGATATTCCTAGACAAATCCTAGACAAGTCCTAGACAAGTCCTAGATAGTCCTAGACTATCTCCTAGATAGTCCTAGACTATCTTCTAGATAGTCCTAGACAAAACCTAGATAGTCCTAAACTATCTCCTAGATAGTCCTAGACTATCTCCTAGATGGTCCTAGACTATCTCCTAGATAGTCCTAGACAAATCCTAGATAGTCCTAGACAAATTCTAGTTAGTCCTAGACTAGATCCTAGATAGTCCTAGACTATCTACTAGATAGTCCTATACTATCGTCTCGATTTTCCTAGACTAACTCCTAGATAGTCCTAGACTATCTCCTAGATAGTTCTAGACTATCTCCTAGATAGTTCTAGACTATCTCCTAGATAATCCTAGACTATCTCCTAGATAGTCCTAGACAAATCCTAGATAGTCCTAGACTAGATCCTAGATAGTCCTAGACTATCTCCTAGATAGTCCTAGACTATCTCCTAGATAGTCCTAGACAAATCCTATATAGTCCTAGACAAATCCTAGATAGTCCTAGACTAGATCCTAGATAATCCTAGACTATCTCCTAGATAGTCCTAGACTATCTCCTAGATAGTCCTAGACTATCTCCTAGATAATCCTAGACTATCTCCTAGATAGTCCTAGACAAATCCTAGATATTCCTACACTATCTCCTAGATAGTCCTAGACTCTCTCCTAGATAGTCCTAGACTAGATCCCAGATAGTCCTAGACTATCTCCTAGATAATCCTAGACTATCTCCTAGATAGTCCTAGACTATCTCCTAGATAATCCTAGACTATCTCCTAGATAGTCCTAGACAAATCCTAGATAGGCCCAGACTAGATCCT
>JAUKNK010000776.1:0-78697 GCA_030765055.1 Mantis religiosa
GTACTTCTACCTAAATCTACACTCCAATCATATATACCTACTTGACTATTCACATTATCATTGAGCACCAGAACTCTTCACTGAATGTGATTTCTCAGAGTACACCTACAGAAAAAACTGTCAGTCTGACTGAAGAGAAAAAGTCACTTTGATCTTTTCCGTTTGTAAAATATTATATATTATTTTCTTATTTCTTTTCTTTTTACTCTATTAATTCTTCTCACGTAGACTTTGAAAGCAGTGGCGAATTATATCCCTAGTTCAAGTGCTGCAATTCTTTGGATTTTTTCTTATATTTTATTATCATAAGTATAAAACACACAGTATTGTATAATGTTAACCAATTTTTTTTAAAAAAAATCAACAGAAATATAAAGTAATAAGAGTTATGAAATTAGAATTTATTCCAGTAGGTTGTGAACTTATTTCTCAATAACTTCTTGAATATTTTCGGTCTTTTTGGCCAGAAAATTCGGCTATGAGTTTTAAAATCCTGCATCCACCAGAGGATCATGATGTGACGGTTATTTCATATTTTTCAAATATTTAAGAATTTGTTCCAAATTGTTCTGGAAAAAGTAATTTGTACAAAATAGAAAATGTGAAATTGGGTAGGCCACGGAATGATACAACTTATAGTTTTGCTATTGGTAATCACAATAATGTAATTAGGTAATTTGGTGACGTGAACCAATAGAATAGAAGTCAAAGTTGTTCTAGAAACATCATGCGCAGAGAACCCAGAATATTCAGATAGCATAGCGTCATTCTGCAAAGGAACGTCCACATAGTAAGACGTGTTATTCATGTGTCGCTCTGCAAGTTTGCAGAAAAACGTTTAAGTTTTAAAGGCATTAGTGTTCCACTAGTGGCCTGTGTCAGAAACTTAAAGCTCAACGATGTAACAACAATAATTTGTGAAAGGACAGAATCTACGGGTCCTGCGCCGTGGCGTAGCGGGCTAAGGCAGCATGCCTTGGTCCCTAGCCACGGAAAGCGGCCCGGGTTCGATCCCACCCATGTGGTGGGGATTTTAGGTCCCAGGTATAGGACCGGTGCCCACTCAGCATCGCGAGGAAAGTGAGGGGCTTACGCTATGTAAGCGGCCTAGGTCACGGAAACCAACATTCCGACTGGGGGATGCCCAGATGCTGACCATCTCCTCCCCGTATCGGTTGGATGATCGCCCACCTCTGCCGTGCGTAAGTGGGCGTGAGGCCGGCAGTCGGGTTGGTAGGCCTTGGCCCTCTAAGGGCTGTCGCGCCATGGGTTATTACAGAATCTACGGCGTTTAAAATTGTAACGGAATTTATTAATAGTGGCGTGGAATAAATCCCACCATATTGAAAGAAGAGTTGTTTATTTTCCAATAATTGCAGCATAGAATACTTCTCATTCCTATACTACGGTTGCTCCAAAGCGCCGAGGCATCTACAGGAATTCTACCAAATCGTCACCAAAGGTGAGAATAATCAATCAGCCAACATCACGCCTTTGCAGTTACCTGTTTCAAAAAATGATCGCCACAACGTAGGGCTTCTAGAACGTCACCGTCGACTTCAAATAGTTTTCCCATTTTGCAATTTTCCGTTGCAATGAGAAGGCGACATTATCACCACCTATTATTTCGGAAGAACAAACTTTCATTTAGAAAATTCTCTGCATTTTAGTACGTGAGAGAATTATAAGCCCATAGCTGTACTAAATCTCCTGATGTAGAAAATAAGCCACACAGGAAACTAATATTGGATATGACTGAACGTGTAATGCGTCAGTTTGATATTATGATGCCCAAGCTACGCGAAGAACCGGCAACATGCTAAACGAGAAAATGAAAATGACGGCCTTTGGAGCATGCACAAGCGCCACCTACTCTGTTGTTGCACAAACAACTTTGGGTACCTTGCTAAAATGCTGTTGTTTGTGTTGAGTACTAAAGCTGGAAGCAACGAAGCTTTTTGCTTTGAATGTAGGGTGTTTTGTCCTTCCCTGTGAGGTTTCTACGAACTACTGGTACTATTCATGGCGCTCACACAATAGACGTTTTTAATGAAAACTTAGCTCCTCTCCTCCTCCCCTGTGACATTTTATGCGATCTTTTAATAATCTAGGTAACGGAGAAAAGTGCATTTTCAAGTTCACCTCGATTCTTGCGGAACTTTGTGGATATTTTGTATAAATAGTGTTGTATTCACACAAAAAATCGATACCGACATTTTGCTGTAAATACTGACTTTCTGAACAGAAAAGCACAACTCTTAGATAAAGTTTCATGTATGGTGTCTTATTTCTGAACACCATAAATTAAAAAAGAAAAAAAAAAGGTCCGTTATGTCGGTATGCACCAAATCTGGCAATTAAATTCAGCATTTTCCAAGGAAGTATCACGAAACTATTCAACACTGAACTTCGCTTTACCTGAGCTTATTTAGTTTTCAACAGTAGCTCAGACGATTTTGATTAAAATGTTACAAATGTCTAAGGCATTTTATGACTATTTTCGAGTACATGCAACATATGTTAAATTTTCTGTAACTGAAAGACTCGATTGTGAATTAATTTTGTATATCTCATAAACCCTATAAGGTGAACAAAATCATACCATATAAAAATGTAGATCTCTCAAAATAGAAAATGCATGCCAAATAAAACTCGATGATGTAAATGGAATAGTTAATTAAAGCGGGAAATAATTCGGATTTCCTGTCCATCCGGTTTTGCATTAGTCCTTTGCCGTTATCTCAAAAATCTTAGAGAAATACGCCTCTCAGACCTCGGACCTCACTTAGAGGGAAAAAATACCTCTTTTGTGGAACATTAGTTTTGTTTTTATACTTGACATTACACATAAGAGCAAATTCTACGAGGAGCCGAAAGCAGTCTCCTTGACTTTTCAGGAGAAGTCTAAAGCGGTGGCAGTTTTGCTCAACGTGGAAGAGCCTTCTTTACCAACTTGCACGTGAAGCCTGTCTAGCTTTCAGTGATTAAGATTTCAAATTTGTCTACGTCAAACACAAGAAACTAGTTGGATAATGACCATCACGTGATTATTTTGCCATATTACTTAAAGATTTTCCATTGTCATGTGATGACTAAATGCCTTGCTGTGTAAAATCACAGGCCAGAATCGCTGATATACCTTTAAAAATCGCAGCAAAAGAAATTGAGGTAGTAGGTAGTATGTTGTGACTTTTTTATTTAACCGGTTAGTTAGCTGTGATTTATTTTGATATATGCAAATAACTTCTTTTATCATGTGTACCATCAGTGAGGCAAATCTTCATTATAAGTGGCTCCTTAGCTGCCATTTGGTATGGAAAATGTTTTTGTAGTGTTTGATCTATTCCATTATCACGTATATATGAGTAACTAATTACTAAATTTTGTAGAATTTGAATCTAAAATATGGCTAAATTAAAAATATGAAAAGTCGCAAAGAAAACTTTACTAATAACTGGACCTTTAAATTTATGCAAATAATTTGGAATGATTACTTTAGTGCTTCAAATGTAATAAAAATGTTAAAACTGTTTCCGCTAACCATAGGTTTCCTTAAACATATCATCTCCCCTAGAAAGTTTTCTCTTAAGCTCTCTCCACTAAAAGTACACAATACAACTTTTAAAACGTTCCAAAACACACGCTCATGTAACTGTCTCCACATAGTAGTAATGTTTAACCTCGTTCTTACAACATACAGTGCCACAGGCGGTGGACAGAGATTAATATATAACATGGAATAATAATTGAGAAAGTAAAAACGTTTCAGACCTAAGTTTAGACTACTTCCATGGCATTTGCCGTTAATGAAAACCAAGGAAACTCTAGAGAACTCCTCCGATAGGAAGGAAAAGTTCTGGCGGGCTTTGAATCTCATACTTTCCCTGCACAAGCAATGACTTAACGATGTCGGCTACCCCTGTCGCTATATCTCCACAAAGTGATACAAGGAGAAAAAAAAAAAACACACAATGACAAGCTATCAGTACAAAACACGAGTAAATTTATCATTTGTATCCGACAGTTTTTCATTCAAATTTTTCTTACAAGGAATACTTTCGACCTCGAACACTAGGAACTACACGAAAACATGCTTAGAATAACACGCGATCATTAAAATAACAATGGTTCATATCCATGCAAAACTCCACGCTAGTCTGGTAGCGCCATTAGACGCTGACACAGTTAACCAGGGCTCAAGTGGCGTGAATGTTATGATTACAGTATGTGCCACTGGAAGTATTGGTATTCGGGTTACTTTTAAATTCTGTACAGTGATACGAAGAGAATTATTCACATGAACGTGGCCCAAATATGAGAGACAAAGCTATAACGTGCTCAATATGGAAATGACATCGGGGTCGAGAATATGGCGTTTGCGGATATATTCTGACATTAATAGTTCAGAAATATAATGGGAATGACATAAAAATATATGAGTTACACTGGATAGATATGAGATTATGAAGCACAGTAGGAACTTGAATGTCCGGAGAAGCAGGAACTGTCAAGTTAAAGTGAGTGTGAACTCTCCCCCCCCCCCCCCAAAAAGAAGAAAAAAGTCGAGGCCCGTTATATAAGAAGAATTTGATGATAGCTTATTATACAACATTTGTTAAAACTATTACAGTCGTGTCTTCAAGTACTATAGCAAATTAATGAGGTGCTATAAGTGTATTGAAAGCAAACCGAAGTCTAAATCATGTTTTAATTATAGGCGAGCAGAACTCGTTTCAAAGGGAACAGGCTGTTGCAGTTAAGAACTATAAAATATCGCAAATACATAGATAGTGCAAGGACGTATGAATCTACAACTCATCATTGGTATCTGCAAATATGGGATAAGAAGCAACCATAAATGGTTGTCTTGGGTAATTCAAAAGCTTCGATTTCCTTTATCGAGCATCTTAGGTTGGATACGGCATTATCCAGGCATATTACTATATTTATCACAGGTAAGGACATAGAAGATGATAATGGTACACGTCAGAAGGCACATGTTTGTAACAAAGGAGGGAAAGGTAAGTTTTGGAACAGTGATAATACCAGTATGAAATGTCTTCAGCATGACCACTGTCTCACTGAGGAGAGAAAACCACAGCTAGTATGTTGCAGTCTAGTAGCTCTACCCATAGCTACACTGTTGATTGGCTTTATCAATGACAGGCAGACTAGCAAATTGTGCATCTGTTTGTAAGAGACCCAAGGCACTTTCGAGCCCAAATATTTTAAAGAAACTTGAAACAGCTTGTCCACAAAACATTTATATAGAGGCAAGCCAAAGTGGGGAAAAATAACTAAAGAACACGAGAAACGTTTCCTAAATTCCGTCCTTGGCGAACATATAACAAATGAAAAGAGTGAAGTTGTGTGATTCCTGGCCAGCTCATACAGAACGTACTTTTCTAGATGCAATTTTTCCAAACAAAGATGTTATGCTGAAGATATTTTCACCGAAAACAACAAAATATTGCAAACTTGATGTTTACTTCTTTCGACAGTATCAGATGCGTTTCTAAATCTCAATCAAGACCCGCCGATTTTGTGTCGAACCACAGGTGAAGATATACCAGGTGAGTCAGTTACCCCTTATTCTCGAGTTTATGCAATCCGCATTTTATTCTCCAACATAAAAACATCGACCCCATTACTAGGTTCTACCCGCGTATTTAGCATGGATCTTAAACACTCAATGAAATTAGTGCTAATATAGATGTTATCGCATCGCCTGTAATATATACGTAATTCGACAGCTGACGTTTGCACGTGTGCAGGTGTTCACTGGAACCAGCGAATACTGTATGTTACATAAAAGTAGCAGTATCAAAATCCGTTCCAAAGATAACAATTTCTAATAATACGGATAAAATAAAATGGACAGATAGATTGCAGAAGCTGAGATCGTTAGCAAGGAAATTAAGAAGAATATATCAAAAATCAAACATACATACGGAAAGAGAAGAGAACTTAAAGAATTATAGGGAGGCCAAACAAAAGTATAAACAATTATTAGAAGACACCAGAAAACAACATTGGGAACAGTTCGTTGAAAATAATTTAAAACAAGATGTCTGGGGACAACCGTATAAAATTATTATGGATAAAATTAAGAAGCCAGAAATCTTAACCACATTAGATAAGGGTAATGGAGAGATGACAGAAAGTTGGAAAGAATCGGTGGAATTGTTATTACATACGTAATTGCCAGATGATAAAGAGGAAGAAGATGATGATATTCATGTTGAAAAAAGAAACCAGATGATGTTGCAGTATACAGGAAATCCTGTTTATCCCTTTGATATTACAGAAATAAAATTAATTCTGCAGAAGTTAAAAAAGAAGAAGGCACCTGGTCCAGATGGTATTATAAATGAAGTCTTGTATAATCTACGAGAAGAAATTGTCTTGTTTTTGTGTTTCTTGTTTAATAATTGTTTGGCAAGAGGGAGATTTTCAAACTCGTGGAAGGAGGCAAAGGTTGTAATTTTGTGCAAAGGAGCAGATAAGGACAGAACGCAACCAAAATCTTTCAGACCAGTATGTTTATTAAATGCTATTGGCAAGATCTTTGAACAGTTAATATATAAAAGAATAATGGAAAATAGGTTGATGCTGGGTATGAATAATAAACAATTTGGTTTCAGAAAGGGATATTCAACTGAGGATGCAATATTAAAAATTCAAGAAACAGTGTCAAAAAGCCAAAAGAATTATGTAATTGGATTATTTGTGGACATATCGGGCGCTTTTGATAATTTATGGTGGCCGTATTTTTTCGGCATTTTAAAAGACAAGGAATATTCAAGTACTATTTATAATTTATTAAAGGATTATTGTTCCAATAGAGAAGTATTCATTGGTGGATCAAATTTTGAAACTAGGAAGAAGATAACCAAGGGTTGCCCTCAGGGTTCTATCTTGGGGCCCCTTTTTTGGGATATTTTATCAGAAGATTTATTAGAACTACTGGAAAGAGATCATAAGGTTTTGGATGTAATAGCGTATGCTGATGACATAGTCATAATGATGGATGGACAGAGCAGACTAGAGCTAGAAAATAAAGCAAGAGAAGTTACAAATACATTATCAAATTGGTGTTTCAGAACAAAACTAAAAATTGCACCAAACAAGTCAAATTATGTGCTTTTTAAGGGAAATTTAAAGCGGGATCCTACAGTGAAGATAAATAATCAGAACATTAAACGGGAAAAAGAGATGAGATATTTGGGTATCATGATAGATGAAAAATTTCATTTCAGAAAACACACGGAGTATATTAGGCAGAAAACAGAGAAAATAATGCTAAAGCTAGCAAGAATAACCAATTTAAATTTTGTACTTCCATTGCGTAACATACAGATATATCATAACACCATTTTTGCTTCAATTATGACGTATGCGGCAGCAGTTTGGGCAGAAAGGATGGATGATGTGCAAATAAGAAGATTGTTGAGAAGAACGCAAAGAAAAGTATTATTACGTCTGACAGGAGCTGTAAAAACAACACCAACTATGGCATTGCTAGTAACAACGGCCATTTGGCCGATTGATTTATTAATAAGATTGAAGGGCGCAAAATTTTGGGCGAAAAAAGGAAACTTAGAAAAAGTTTATAATATAACTGGAGTCAGAACAAACAAATCTTGGGTGATTAAAAATAGTTTAAAAGATAAATGGCAAAAAGAATGGACAGAAAGTCTAGAAGGTAGAAGAGTGTTCGAAATTTTTCAGAACGTCAAAGAGAGACTAAAATTGAATTTTATTCAACCAACAAAGGGATTTATACATTATATAACAGGACACGGACCTTATAAGACCTATTGGAAGAAAATCAATAAAACTGAAAATGATATATGTGAATTATGTAACAAACAAGATAATCCTGAACATGTAGTATTTGAATGTGGAAGATATGCAATTCACCAACAAGAAGAGAGGCATGCGCTAGCAGGATATATCCTATATGACATAATTCGAGATCAACAATTGGTAAATAAATTACAAGTTTTGACTAACTTTGTAAGTAAAAAAGCATGGGAGGTAAAAATATTCAAAGGAGAAAGAGTTGATAATAGGCGAAGAATAGTACAAGATCCAAGAAGGAGTTCTAGAATACAAAATAGGATAAGACGGGAAGAATTATTGAATAATCTAACAATGGAGTTGACTGCATGGGCGGCGGAGGGAGAGAGTGATGGCAGAGGCCATGGTGGACTACAGAATTAGTAGATTTAGATATAGATTTAGGAAATAAGGATTTTGTAATTTTTATAGTTGTTTTCTTTTGTTTTTTGCTTTTTTGTGTTTATTTCTGTTATTTTATTTCATTTTATTTTTGTAGAGGAGCTTTCTGAGAGATTTGTATAATTATAACATTTGTAAGGATTTTATGGAACAATAAAGAGAAAATTTGGATATATGCCCCGGTATAGTTGTCTAGGTGCCGGGGTAGAATATTCAGATTTTATTTATTTATTTATTTATTTATTTATTTATTTATTTATTTATTTATTTATTTATTTATTTATTTATTTATTTATTTATTTATTTATTTATTTATTTATTTATTTATTTATTTATTTATTTATTTATTTATTTATTTATTTATTTATTTATTTATTTATTTATAGTACGTTACTACACATGTTACTAGGTAGCTCAGAACTACAATCTCATTTGTCTGCTATAACGGTGGTTCGAATTCTCTGCATAGGTATACTATTTTTTTACTGTGTAATATTCACAATCTGCTATTATTATTCTGAAAACTGTAATTATTTTTATTTTTAATTGTTTTATTTATGTTTTATAGCATTGTTTGATGTTTCTTTATTGATGAACTACAAGTAGGTAGTTGTTTAAACACACCTATAGATAGGTGCAATTGAAATAAGGATCATTTATACACATTTGAATACAGAAAACATGAAAATTACAGTACCAGAGTTTAACATGGCAGTTAAACACAATTTTGCAGACATAGGATTATTGTGCTATTAGAAATGTGGTTTCAAATTGGTATGTTTTGTGGCGCTGGAATGACCCTTTTTATATTCCTGGAACACGACTCCTCTAAGGAAGCAAGTGCTCGAACTGATGACCTTCTTGGGTAATGCACGCCCTTCTGTTTCCAAGTTTTGCTGGACATAAAGAAAGAGTATTCACAATGCTGATACTCGAACCTGTGTGATTGGGTATTACGACACAGGAGGCGTCATAATCCCACTAAGTTATTTCCAGGCTTGCCTGAAAGCAAGTTCTGAGTTCAGTAGTACGGCTTGAATGCCTGACGCTGTAATTTTGCCACCTCGCGAGTTCTCGTGCTTGATTTAGTCTTTTATAAAACTTTTAATTATTTTCTGGGTATTTTAATATTATTACATAAATGGCAAAAGCTCTTATGCATGTTAATTGAGATGCATGAGACGTAGTTTAAGGGAAAATGTAAATAAACCGTTGTTTAATAATATGTCCGTTTTGACTGTACGGGTCCATGATGAATGAGGCGTGTCTCTAAATGTTTCCTGTTTGGCCGCCAACCCCTGCTCTAAGTACAAGAATCCGTCATTTTCTTTTTAGCTGATGTTAAACTACTCATATGATAGGTTCATTTTTTCCGATGCGTTTAATGAATTACTTTGTCATGTATACTTTAGTAAAAAGTTTGGAAAATTGCCTGGAAACCGGAATTCACTCTCAGTAAAGGAATCGTATGTTTTTGACGTATACTTTAGCGAGCAGTACGTTTTGTCCCTTAAACTGCTATTCCTCTGAATTTTGCGCATTCCTCTTTCTAAGAACATCAAGTAATACTGTTTAGCAATCGCAAAACTGGACTAAGGTTCACATGCCGTTTGTTGGGTGGCCTACCTTCCAAAAAAGTAAGGCGCCGCTGACTCATCTAGTAGATCGTTATTTTATCAAGAAATTTTACTGTGTGATTTACAATCAATTTGCTGCTCCAAAATACAAGCATATGTTGCAACATACTTGGCGGGAGGCAGGTTATGGCATTGACATGCCATATCATCATTTGCAAATGTAATTAATATGGCTTGTGATATACTGCGTGAATGCGAAAGTGATTTGGAATGTGATACGGTGGCTTTAGTGAGGTATACACGTTGTTCTCTTCCACTTTGTTTAAATCACTTCAACAAATTCTCACATCTGCACTTTGAGAACTAATATAAGTACTCCTAGATGTGTATGCTTTTTGCGCAATACAAGTTCTTTGAACAGTGCATTTTGCCACTGTTGATTGAAAATGCAATGATACACTGACGTGATTGAATTACGCATATATAATTTCCCTCCTGTGGTGTTGATGTCTTGTTGCTTTGTATTTCGATCAATTAAAATGACACTTAAGGTAGAAAGCAATGTTTTACTTGGAAATGACGAAGACCACTGCTTTGTTTATGATCAATTGTTATAAGCGTGTTTTCGTGAGGTATCAAGCTTTCGAGACAGCTATGCATACATCGACAAGATCCAACCACTGTCTAGAAAAGCTAATCTAGGGAGCGTAGAAGTAGTTTTTACTTAGCAACGATCCTTATTCAACATGTTAATCCTTACATGTTAATCTAATGTGTTTTAGCCAGGCATTGTATAACGTACGTTGTAGGAGTACATATTTATTATTGATACAGCCTGAAGGATAGACAAGACTCGTCTCACCAGAAATATTAACTTTGGTCCGTCCTCAAACTACCGGAAATCTTTTGATATTGTGATCAGCGTGAGAACTTTCCCACATAGAACGTATTGTTTTTAAGAAGTCATTTCTTTAACATCCTGTTTTATCTGTTTCCTTGGGACAATGCAGCGAACAAGCGAAACACTGTTTTCCGTAACACTTAATAAAACCGAGTCTTAATGTGTTAAAAGGCACGCGACTTTCTCTATCCATTATAATTTACTGTCATATTTTGCAAATTAACTTACTTTCATGTCTCTGTTCTAATTAACAACAACAGTTCCTTTTCCTACCACTTGGAAATTATGATAAATACTTTCCGAAAGCATATCAGTGCATGGTGTAGCTACATAAGATCATAAAGGACGCTGACGCAGTAGTCAAGTGTTTTAAAAAAACTCGCTCTATGTATGCTGGACTTACTTTAAATACCTTTGGCTGGCCTAATTAGAAATAAAAGAAACGAACATTTCGTGTAAAAATATGTAACTTAAGATATTAGGAATTTTTGAAAAAGAACATTAAATATATCAAAATGGAGGAAAATGGAAAACCAGTATTATATTGCCTCTGGACTTTACCTCAAGTAAGTCGCCCCCACCATCTGTTATGGTTAAATAGTTATAAAATTAATTAAAATGAAGATATCTTCAAAGTTAATTCACAGAAAATAAAAAAATATGCATGCTGTCAGTACTGTAATTTCTGATAAAACAAAATAGGTAACGAAAAGAAAGCTTAAGTTCTGTTTTGGGGTGTCTGGTTTTCTTAAACTTTCGCATCCTTGGCATATACTGGTATCAAATGCCGTATTTGGTATATAAACGTTTTAGTTTTTGAATTGTGTTTCAAACATTTGCGTAGATGAACGTTTCTGTTAAATAATTTTGGAGAGTTCAGGGATCTCTAAATGCTGGGTTGAATAGGTAATTAAATCCGCAAATTTTCTCATCATCCCTTTCTTACTGCATGTCATTTCCTTCTTCCCCACCATACCATGCATAGCGCTTACCACCCATCCTGGATTTGCTATGAACCAAAGTGAACTTGGTCCTCTACAGACTACAAGGGATTGGTCTGCAAGTCCTTGAGAGTATGTCCCGCGAAGAATTTGGGGTAGAATGCAATATTTCCTCAACCTATCGCAAATGACTGCTGAAGAAACAAAAAAGTGTAATGCCCGATTACATGAACTAGTTAGGTTGAACGAAAACCTCAGTTGGTAAAAAGAACAAAGATAAACGTCAATGGACATAGTCGATCATTCTATTTTTTTTTTTAATTCTTTGTTGGTCATCCAGTAATGTATGTTGTTAATATTTTCCAGAACATATGTTAGAAAGCTGACGTGGTATGTTGAGTGCTGTAAATTTGATCGATGTTCAGAGGTTGACAGATATATCTGCAATTAAGTAGTGTCGGTGATTAACGAGATTTA
Organism: Mantis religiosa; assembly: GCA_030765055.1. Classification (NCBI taxonomy): domain Eukaryota; kingdom Metazoa; phylum Arthropoda; class Insecta; order Mantodea; family Mantidae; genus Mantis; species Mantis religiosa. The sequence continues at coordinate 12,141 of JAUKNK010000776.1, forward strand.
ACAATGTTCAAGCGGAAATACTGCACAGTATCATCCAAAACTATTCCAAAATTTAGTTACCTTTGAAGACAAGAAAGTCTGTAATAAGGAAAGTTTATTTCTTTTTCATTGGACTAAAGAAATTCACACTAAAACTACTTGTGTCAGACTTAAAAATTCAGTGCCATAGCCGGGATTTGAACTCGGATCTCCCGGTTGCTCTAACCATTGAGCTACCATGGCCAACGTGCCAATATGATATTAATTCTAATTCGCAACCGGACGAAGACTGAGAGATCCTGTTCAAATCCCGACTATGGCATTTAATTTTTAAGTCTGACTAAACTTGTCCAGAATTTAACCTATACACGGCTGGTGTGAAAGAATTACTTAATATCCATTAATAGACCTGAAAGTGGTTGGACTATAAAACCCGGGCCTTAAAGTACCTACTTACGTGTTGTAAGTCGCCATTAAGGAGTGTTTCATGTGTATATGAGAAATTACTAATGGTTAGTGCGAGTCAGTTAGGGAATTAATGTCATACTGGCACGTTAGGCATGACAGCTCAATGGTTAGTGCAACCGGACGGATAGTGTTTAAATCCCGGCTATGGCACTGCATTTTTAAGTATGACTAAACCTGTCCAGAATTTAGCCCACACATACTGGTATGAAAGAACAATTTAATTTCCATTAATGATACTTTATAGTTTGGGCCCTTATGTAACTGAATATAGGAAAAACTGGCGAGACAGCTACTTATGAACGTTTCAGTAAATTAAAGAGGGCCTAAAACACAGCTACAACTGGTTGACCACAAGGTTGGCAAATGTCATGAGCATGCATGCATGCATGCTAAAATCTCAAAATCGACGATGTTGTGTTTTAGGCTCTTATGGTTCTAAGCGCCTCAATTCATTAGCAACATTTTTAAAACTTTTGTACGGGCAAGCACTTCCGATTTTAAGCAACAGCTTTTCATTGACAACTTGTGGATACATTATTTTATTCTTCGGTTAATATAGATTTTATTTTACCAACAAACTCTAAAGTTTCTGCTCAAATAGGTTACTACACTTCTGTGAACTTCGAAATTCTCTTAATTGTATTGTATTATTCTCAATTATAAGCAGTGATTTAGTTGGAACAAAATATTTACAGGAACTCACCTTATTAATTCACCGATTTCCATATGGAAAATGTTACGTCATTCTAAAGCGGGAAAATATTTTCGGGAACGGCGTTCCGGCCCGTTCTGGTCCAACTAAACCACTGATTATAAGTGTTTTAAGAGAGAGAGAGAGGGGTTGGGAGGGAGGGAGGGAGAGAAACAGTAATTCCTCCGTCCGTTCATGGTTGCAGGCAATCTGAGATGCCTGAATGGTGGTGCCTCGTGCCCATTCTCATGACGGTCTAACCCTGAAGGATTATTTGGGATAGGTTAAAAGGTAGAAAAAGCGAGCATGTTGCCCCACAAAGCCTGTGCGTAAGGATGCACCCTGGTGAGATTAGTTTATAAAATACTGTAATTTGGTTTTTGCAGAAAAAATTGATGCCTCAGCCTTACGAGGGAATGAAACGAAAAGCTCAGCTTTAGCTGCTGTTTGGATTTGCTCCGGTGTTATCTCTGGTGCCCGCGTCCATGCGGGGGACGTGATGTTATCTGATATGATTAGCTTATGGGGACCTGCACATGTGTACAGAGTGGCAGAAGCTTAGAACGTTAGAGAACCATCGCAATAGACATAGAGACTGCACTCTGCAACTTGAAGTGTTCGCTTTCTAAGTTACAATATGAGCATTTAGGTAATAAAAGCAGTGATGTGGAGTGTTTGCTTGTCCAAATTATGATTAAGTATTTTTAACAATTATAAATTCAATTATGAATGGTATGGTATTTCAGAATGAAAGGAAGTGGTGACCAATCTACAAGTGCTAACTGGTAGCTGCTGTAATGATTTTTAGGTCATTATTCCATTAAAGCGCGTGGCTACAAAGTGAAGAGGATCCTTAGAGCACGGAGCTACGCCTAATGATGAGGACAGGAACCAGCCACCTGTCTCTGGGTGGAGTGTAGGAACAGGCATTCCAAAGCAGAGCACGTAACAAGGTCATAACGCGTCCTTGCTAAGTCCAAGTCTGGGGAAATGTCTCTTGGAGATGGGAGTACGTGCATGGGGGAGCCATTATATAGCTTCCTTTCCAAGGGGGATTAAGGCGTTAAGTGAACTATGGTGGAGAAGTTGTTTGTGAAATGTGAAACATGTTCTCCACCGCTTAACTAAGGTGAGGAAATACTGCATTCGACATCGAGATTTTATCGGAAATGCACATCTTGAAGTCTTTAAATTGGAGGGGAGGGGAGGGGGCAGGAATCTCATGTGTTGCACTCGGGATACTTTTGCTACTCTTGTACAAACTATACTTTCAAACTCTTATTTCTATTTCATGTTATCCCGATAAGTTTCTCTAATAATAATAATAATAATAATAATAATAATAATAATAATAATAATAATAATAATAATAATAATAATAATAATAATAATAATAATAATAATAATAATAATAATAATAATAATAATAATAATAATAATAATAATAATAATAATAATAATAATAATAATAATAATAATAATAATAATAATAATAATAATAATAATAATAATAATAATAATAATAATAATAATAATAATAATAATAATAATAATAATAATAATAATAATAATAATAATAATAATAAATAAATAAATAAATAAATAAAAGTGTTGCGTGATTTAATCGATGAACTGAATCGATTAATCGATTAATTCTTTATTTCAGATTAAAAATTAAACATTTTTATCGATTAATCGAGTCGATTAAAATTAATAGATTACAATACATATTAATAAAAACTCTTTTAGTCAAATTTGGCCCTCTTGGTTTTGATGTATTGCTTCCAACCTAAACATCCTTTCCAACACATCAAGCTCTCTCTAGACACGTAATGTTCTTTTAACTTTGAGATGGTATAACTCCTTGTAGCTAAAAGAAATCACTCGCTAAAATATACGTTTTATGCCAGATAGTTATTTTCTTTTTCTTCCTGAAATGCTAGCATAACTATCGCTTGCTAGCATAAACTAAACAGCCCAACCTTGAACCGAACGCTTCGATTACGCAGCTATGAAAACAATAGCTGATCCCTCTCTCAGGGCTGCTGGTGGTGTAACTGTGCTGTTAACTGTAGTAAGCCAGTAACGATTCTGAGTGCGTGACAGTGAGTGAAAGTTTTGTGTTAAAAAAGTTAAAATAAGGAAAAACGTTATAAAAACAACTTACGCCAGTCTCACAAATCTTAGTAGATATTGATATAATACGTTACTGCCCGCCTCGATAGCGTAGATGGTAGCATGTCTGCCTCACGTTCAAGAGGTCCCGAGTTCGAATCTCGGTCAAGGTGAGTTACTTGGATAACCTTTTTTCTGGAGTTTTCCCTTATCTTGAAAGAGGAATGTCGGGTAGCTCTAAGCTCCGTGGACCCCGGACTCATATCGTCCGATATGACTAAACGTTGGAGGACGTAAATTACACACACACACACACACACACACACACACACACACACACACACACACACACACACACACACACACACACAAATCTTACTAAATAATTACTAACAAAAATATTGTAGATCTAATTCAGTAATCTATAAAGCATGTGCACTTGAGATTGTGTTTAAGGCAAACACAAATTTTGGGTGTAAATATTTAAAAGTTTCATAAATAATGAAATGTAAATAGTATTAAAGTACTTTGTCTAATTGTTACACCTAATTTTTGAACACATAATATCTCAAATAATCGACAGATTAAAGTTTCATAAATAATGAACTGTACAGAGTATTAAAGTACTTTATATATTCCTTACAACTAATTTTAGAACAGATAATATCTCGATTAATCGATTAATTGAAACAGGGTTAGTGATTAAAAGTTTTGATCGATCTACATCACTAATAATAGTAATAATAATAGTAATAATAATATAATTATAAATAATTATTAATTTTTTATTATTATTATTATTATTATTATTATTATTATTATTATTATTATTATTATTATTATTATTATTATTATTATTATTATTATTATTATTATTATTATTATTATTTGCACAAAGGTAATACAAAGATCTTTTACTGTTATAATATTCCACTCTAATTCTTCCTAATCTATGTACAAATATTGCCAGCTACCTTATGCTTATTGGCTATGTAGTTGTTGGGCTCCCTGGGCATTTACCTCTAATTTTATCCCATACTAACATTCTATTTCTTCATTATCTCTCCCTCTTAATTTCGTACCGCTCTTAATAATTTTTCCTTTACTCTATCCGCAAATTCCCGACTCCTTAATCGTTTTTTCGTAATGGAAATGTGAGAATGCAGTAGGTTTTAAGCGATAGTCAAATGTTTTAACAGGTGCTCACTATTTAATGCCTTGAAATTTTGTTCTCTTAGTAATGACTTCGCATTTGAGAAAAGTAGGTATTGGAAAATTAAAGCAAGTAACAAGGAATGCATCTGAAATGGTTCATTCCAGGAAGAAAAAGAAAATAACTATTTGGCATAACACGTATAATTTAACGAGTTCAATATTTTTTGCCCAATAAGATTTTGTGTTTTCGTTTACAATTTACCAGTTATGCAGCCCACAATGAAGAGTATTTATGCGGATATTTCCAGAACATTCAAGATATATGTACATTTCATTTTTAACACACACACACACACACACACACACACACACACACACACACACACACACACACACACACACACACACACACACACACGCACACGCACACGCACACGCACACACACTTTTATTTTCTAAAAATGCATTTTTTATTCAAGGGATTTCAAAACATATTTCTTCCAAAATTTCTGAATCGAATTATTGGTTGGAGTGCAATAGTTTTCCTACTTTATGTAAATAGCAAAGAAACTAAAAATCTTATGCGTTGCACTCGCATGACTTTCTGTTTGCCCTTCCACAACTTTATCGAATTAAAGTTTCATTGCGCAATTATCTACATATTCGTCGATTCTCACCCCGAACATGTTAGATGGTAACATTTTCTTTATTTTTGAGTTACTCTAAAATAGCTTTAACGATTTAATTAAAATACCGTGTGTGTAAGACATTTGCATGAGAAATGAATTTTTGTGGGAATAGTTTGTGAAGTCTCTTCAGTGAAAATTTTTTGCATAATTGGTAAACCTTAAGAGATGGACAAATTTTACTAAAAGTCTATTGTGTTTTAACAAATGATCTCAAATAACCTATTATATTGAGATAGCTATTCATTAGATTATGTTATTGGTTTGTATTTTCATAGTTACACCTTTCTCAACCGAGAAGTCGCTATTCACTTTTGTCCTCATGTTCCTGTAATTCAAAAATATTATAGAGGGACAGTCGTTTTACATTCTGTATACTAGAAGAAAATGTGTAAATGTTAATAAAAGTATACTTCGATTAGGGAGAATTGGAATAATAAGTTTTTGCAATAAGTGTGTGCAGAAGAATGAGTAGAAAAAGCTATATGAAAACAAACAAGATTTAGGAATGTAATTCTTGTACAGATGGGAACATGCTTCCGCGGATCTGTTTTTGTTCTTTTACTTTGGAGTTAGGAAATGTATTTTGGTTGTATGCTGGTTTCCTCCGGTAACTCCTGTTTTCTGTCAGTCGTTCTCTACATGGATTCCATTTTTTTACTCTATAATGGAATCCATGTAGTTAAGTATACTATAGTATATAATAATAAATTTAACAATATATCTATTTTATTTAGTTAACGAAAATAATTGTAATACACGTACATATGTTTTAATATTAAGACCTGTCGACAGTTTTATCATCACCGTTGTGATGGTCAAACATGCCTTACTTGATTCACTGTCATGTGTTTTTATTATTATTATTATTATTATTATTATTATTATTATTATTATTATTATTATTATTATTATTATTATTATTATTATTATTATTATTATTATTATTATTATTATTATAGTTAGTTAGTTACTAACACTCCCCACATGGCAACCTTGGCCTTCGGGGTAACCTCACCCCACCAAGTGATGACCGGACCCATTTCTCAGGTGGAGGCACCCAGAGGGCGGTGTCCATTACCTCCGATGATAGGGTGATAGTGAAGATGGCGGTGAGGTGAGAGGACCTACAGTTTTTACCGTGGACTCCGAACCACGTTGGGCATAGGGGATACTTCACGTGTGCTAGACAGAGGTGAAGGCGTGGATAGGGCCGACTTAAAATCGCCAACCCCAGAGCCGGGAATCGAACTCGGGACCCTTAGAACGGGAGCCGCGAACGAAACCACCGCGCTACCCCGGCGCCCTTATTATTATTATTATTATTATTATTATTATTATTATTATTATTATTATTATTATTATTATTATTATTATTATTATTATTATTATTATTATTATTATTATTATTATTATTATTATTATTATTATTATTATTATTATTATTATTATTATTATTATTATTATTATTATTATTATTATTATTATTATTATTATTATTATTATTATTATTATTATTATTATTATTATTATTATTATTATTATTATTATTATTATTATTATTATTATTAATGTTGTTTAAAATACTCATTGTGTCCAGTGATTCAATTTTATATATATACGATCCATTTGTAATACAGGAAACTTAAAAACAATAACATACGGTTCCAATGTTATCAACATGCACACAGTCAGACTTGTACATTTATATCATTCATAAATTTAGTAATGTGCGTTAAAGACAGATATTAAACACGAAAGTTATATTTAATGTAATAGAAACCATATCTCGCATTTTAATAAAGGCTAAGCCTACAAGTAAACTATTTCCCTCACTCTGGAATTGATTGTTTTTCCAGAATATGATTTTCTGTCTTTTCCGCTAGCCACATGAGCAGAGTTATGCTGTACAATGTTGAATTCAGAATTTTTCAAAAAACCTATTAATTTAAATTCCTTACTTTCTTGCCAAGTAATAGTGTTTTTCTTGCAATAAGGCTCAAAGTAAATTTTGCCTTCTGCTTTGCACTAGATAATGCAACATTAAGTTGATTTTTCAAATTCCATTTTGTGTTCCCCTTTACTGTTACAGCTGCAGTTATAAGTCACCCTCCATTCCCTACATATAGTATCGGAAATAAACAAATCTGAAATAGTAAAAGTATTTAATAGAGAAGTTACTGTGAAAATGATTATTACTTGATGTGTTCCAGATGTTGCTTTTTTGAAAAATAAATAACAGTGAAGAGCAATGAAGAAACTACAGTACAGCAGCAAATAGAATTAGATATACTTTTATAATTTACCAGACGAAGGTACTTCTGTGCTGTACAGTTAAAGATTGGACATATAATTAATGCTCATTTTGATACGATAGAAGATGAGTATCAATACGTCAACTATAGTCATACAGCTGACAAGGAAGCTTTAGGGGTGGTTACGAAATACAAACGATTGTAAAGATGTTGGTCAGAAGGCTTACAACTATTAAATTAGACAAAAAGAGTAAATGATTAAAGTGATTGAATTAAAAAGCTACAGTAAAATTGGACACCCTAATAAAGGAAATCTCGAGATAAAAGGGGGAAAGCAGTTACAAGAGAAACAACGGAACGCTGCGAACAAGAACTATAGTGGAAGGAAGGAGGAAGGAAAATCACTGAGCTGAGGTAGGCGACCTCTAGATTAATATTAACGCCATTGCAGTAGATAACTGAGAACATTGCTTCAAAATTCCGTTCAAGAGGAAATACTCGTATAACGTTTAAAGAATTTATATCAAATGAACCCGAAGGTTTACCAACTGCATTAATAAAACATGCGTCCAATTAAAATGCATGAGAGATTACGGAGTGGAATGGAGAGATATTTTAAAGAAGCAATATTTCAGAAGATTGGAAACTTGTATGTACATCCGTAATTTACAAAAATATATTTTTTTAAATTTCCAATTGTATAAGGATAATTCTTACAAGCAGGATGAATCGATTATACGAAAACTTTTTAGATAAAAGGAATAATCAAATAATCAATGACCTGATCTAAATCATGCTCGCCCATTTATTATTTATTCTTATTGTATATTCTTATTTATATTATTTATTCTTAGCCAGATAATACAAAGAAGGACCATTGTATATGGAGAAAATTTACACATGACATTTATTAATTCAGTAAAAGCTATAATAGCGTTCCAGTTATCAAAATTTGTACAACACTGAAGAATGTGGAAATAAATGATAGAATAATAAAACGAATTAAAACTATTACTTTTATTTCTGTCACTATTACTTTTGTAAAAAGAAGTGTCTTCAAATGGGAGTACCGATTGAAATAATCTTTTGATTTACACCTTTTTTGCTGCCGATGATCAATCTTTAGTGGCCAGATTTCCAAGATGATGTGGAATACATTTTTAGAAAAGTATTAGAATATAATACATTCGCACTAAATATAAGCGCAAATAAATCAAAATGGCTAATAATTATAGAGGTATTAAATAGCATTTTAAAACGAAGTTGTGGATAAAATATATAGTGATGAAGTAGAAAAGTGATTAAAATAAAGAACAATAGAAGAGATAATGGATAAATAATAAAGGAAAGCATTGTATTTCAATACTAAATGGTATACTATGGGATAAAATTATTTGTAATAAAGTAAAAACATATTCACAATAATCTTATCCGAAGTGTAATTAAACATACGATAATGATATGATACAGTTGAAGTTAAATTACTGACGACGGGCATGGATGTTTGGCAAAGAAAGCAATAATCTTCGTGCCGACTTAATAACAAATAATACAGTTGGAAATATCATGGGAGGAAAGAGAAACGATTTTGGATGAGATTACGTTCAAACAATTCCACTGGTGTAATCATGTAAGAAGGATGCCTGAGGACAGGACAAAAAGATGTATTGGAATTGATATCGATCAAGGAATTACAAGAATAAAGCCAAAAATAACTTGGAAGTATAACATTACACATGTATTGAGGAAGAAGAAGATCAGTGTACCAATAGAGAAGAACGGAGAAGGCTATGGAAGATGAGTAATGCATTAAAAGTAGATTTAATGTATAATATAATAATAATAATGATGATGATAATAATAATGATAATAATAATAATAATAATAATAATAATAATAATAATAATAATAATAATAATAATAATAATAATAATAATAATAATAATAATAATAATAATAATAAAAATAATAATAAAAATAATATAATAATAATAAAAATAATAATAAAAATAATATAATAATAATAAAAATAATATAATAATAATAATAAAAATAATATAATAATAATAATAAAAATAATAATAATAATAAAAATAATAATAATAATAATAATAATATAAAAATAATAATAATATAATAATAATAAAAATAATATTAAAATAATAATAATAATAAAATAATAATAATAATAATAAAATAATAATAATAATAAAATAATAATAATAATAAAATAATAATAATAATAAAATAATAATAATAAAATAATAATAATAATAATAATGATGATGATGATGATGATGATGATGATGATGATGATGATGATGATGATGATAATAATAATAATAATCTATCCTTTACAGAAATATTTTCATTATTTTTTTCATCTTAAAATTGGTGTGATGTTGATTAAAATGCCAGATACTTAAGAGATTCACTTGACAGATGATATATATGTAATTAGTCTATAAAGTCCTTCATTCGTAAGGAATTTCATACAATTTTGTATAACTATTCCTAAACTATAGAAGATAGACAAGGGCGTAAGCTTTTTAAAACACCCATTTATATTGAATTTTTTTGTGGTAACATTCATTTGGGAGATATTGGTTGTTTCTTATACTTTTAGTACTTAGTAGGGATGGGTCGATACCAGTTTTTCTCGATACTCGATACGGATACACGATATTTTTCATAATATCCGATACCACCATTTCTACTTCTAGTTTCAGTGCAAAATAGTTGGCCACAGTAACTCAATGGTTAAGAGCAGCCGGATGGAGATCGGGAGATCCGTGGTTCAAATCCTGGCCATGGCATTGAATTTTTCAGTATGACTCTACCTATTCAAATCATCGCCTACGCACGGCTAGTGTGGAAGAACGATTAATTTCCATCGGTTGATGGAAACTATGAAGCCTGGGACTTAAGTACTTACAGCATGGTTAAGTCGCGACAAAAGGTATGTATCTCGTTGTATATGAGAGCCTCTAGTGGTTTATCGGGAAACATACGATACAGTTGGAGAATTTAGTGTTATGCTGGCATGTTGGCCATAGTAGCTCAATGGTTAACAGCAACCACACGTAGACCGGAGGATCTGTGTTTCAAATCTCGGCTATGGCAGTGAATTTTTCAACCTGACTCTACCTATTCAAACCATTCATTTGTTTCTCGCAAAGTCTTCGTAGGATATGGAGTTACTCGTAGCGACGCGTTTTTAAACATTTGGCGATCCCTTGGGTTCCTTTATCCATATTTTTAGTGCAAAGAAATGTGTAATGAAATTATCTCTGCAAAAGTTTATTTTGGTTAATAAATAGTTAAGACCAGCATTTTTAAGTGCAGTTTGTAGAAGCTACGTTAATACAAACGACATGGGAGAGGAAGCCATACATCAGTTTTGACATATCACATATTTTTCTCAGTGCTGAACGAAGTTGTATAACTTTCTACCTCCTAAATGCTAGGGAAATGTATCCAACGTGCATAATATATGCTCAAATAAGTTAGTTCATAAAATAAGGTCGTGTATTTGTTTTTCCCAAAATAAACTTAACAAATTGTCGCATATGGGTTTTAGTGTAAACTAAATACATATTATGACTAGCCAATAACTTTAGAACAGTTGAAAAGTACACATTACATGAAGTGCCTTTGAATGGACATCGGTTCATGTGCGGTCTGTTTTCAGAGAATGTGGCAAATTTGGAAAGGACAACTCTGTCCAAAGTCAAATAAAGGGTCTTTGTCTCGTCGGTGGTGTAACGCGTTGAACATCTCTTGGATATCCTTAACTCTATTTCTGTTATGCGCCCAACTTCTCTTTGTAGAGAACATAGCGTCTTTATAATTCACTATTCAGTTATCTTTGGAAACAGACATGCAACTGTGAAGCACGAAAGTGGAAGTTCTCGTTCCAAGTCCATAACTAAGGAGGAAATTCGTGAGTGCTAAATAGAAAGAGAAATGGTAGGCAAGATATTAAGCACGCCTTTTTGTCCGTTATTTCCTAATTGGAGTACAAATAGGACATATAGACCTGTGTTTGCGTTTGAATGAAATATAAAAAATCTGCACGAATGGTACAGTAAACTTTTCAAACTATTGCCTTAACAGTAACATTGGTGTGATCATTTCATTACAAAGAGGTCCCGCATAGACACTAGCTCTGTTTTTATTAGTTCCTGCAACCATTGAATGAATGCAGAGTTGCAATTCAGAATTAATAGTACTGGCAGAATTTAGCGTTTTTTTTTTTTTTTTTTTTTTTAATTTACGTCCTCCAACTTTAAGTCATATCGGACGATGAATGAAATGAGTGAAATGGTGCTCAAGTGAGTCCGGGATCAATGGAGCTTAGTTACCTGACATTCGTCTTTCAGGATAAGGGAAATCCCCGGAAGAAAGCTTATCCAGGTAACTCACCCAGACGGAGATTCGAACTCTGGATCTTACCGAGGCGGGCAGAATTTAGCGATTTTGTGGGTCCCATAAATAAAATTTTATAAGATATTTAAGCTATTTCACGCGCTTAAACATTAATCCAGTTCATTTTTTTTACTTTCGAAGCCAAAATTGGGTATTTATATTGTATATCTTCTAGGGACCCATGCAAAGATTTCAACAAAATCCGCCCCCCCCCCAAATTACCATTTTTAAGGAAAACTTTTCGCTATTTTTAATTTTCTCATGATTACATCTAACGATTAGGACTAAAACATCTTTTCTTTAACATATTTTTATACAAATAAAATGTGCATCCTTAATTTTCTGGAATTAAGTTCTCTTCAATATAAATGATGATTGTATAATTAGTAAACAGCAAACGTTAGACAAAATCTTATTACACAAAATATCTGATGTGTTACATTCAGGTGACTTTCTGTATCCTCTGTCGGTTATTAAGGGTTATACACTGCATTCTTACGAAAATTAGTTTCTCTATTCAATTTATTATGAGATAAATTTTAACTGCAATAGACATTTCATTATAGATACAAAGGAAGTAGTGATAATAGAATGTTAATAAACTGGCGTCATATGTTGCCTTAAAAGTCCATACTGTTTCCATTAAACAGAAACGACTAAATGTCGAAAGGGCTTACAAAGAAGACTGAAGCAGTGAACAATTCGAACCATTAGTAATGTATATCTCGAAATGGCTTATCACATAAAACGTTATTTTGAATGAATCGTGTGTTTTCAGTAGATTTAAGATTTATGTGTGTAGTGCGTACATTTTGGTCTTTTGCTCAACATTTACAGTTGAACAAGATTATACAAATTCTAGCAAATGAAGAGTAATTCTCTTGTTATTTCCAGAAAATATAATCGGTGGAGCCGTTTGCGTGTCATATAAATATATATTTGTTGTACGCTATTGAATTAAAATTAGTAGAACCATTTTTTGAAATAGTCATTTTTTCATGTAAAAAATAGTTTAGGGTGGTGTGATTTTCCTGTATATCTTCATGTGAATATTTCTGCGCATTATAATTCTCTCTCTCTCTCTCTCTCTCTCTCTCTCTCTCTCTCTCTCTCTCTCTCTCTCTCTCTCTCTCTCTCTCTCTCTCTCTCTCTCTCTCTCTCTCTCTGTCTGTCTGTCTTTCACTCTGTCTCACAGACACAGGATACCTGTTTTCTAATTTTCGAAAGGGTTCAAAAAGGCTCAAAACACGTATTTCCGGTGAAATGTCTACGTCGTATTTTTGGTTGGTATACAAAGCTTACTCTTAAACAAGCTTTCGTCTGAGAAACATTTGCCAATGGATAAACATTTGCAGACATGGATATATATTTCCTTATAGGCAACAGGGGGGGATTCAAAAAACTCCGTTGGTGCACCGGAATTTCGTCCTGTAGCAGTAATGAATTATGATAGCAAGCCTACTGATATGCAGCTGTGCTTCTAAGGCATCGGGTTGGGCCGAGTTCTAACCAATTGAACCTCCCAACAAAAAAGGCACTGTAACCCAAAGCGATATTCTGTTGTTTACAAATGGATTGTGACGGTTTAGAAGTTTTCTTGCATATATAATATACATAAAACTACGATACATTTACATGAATTTCTCTAACCATTCTTCTGTAAATGTTACTTACAGAACTTCATTGTTCTACGTACTTTAGATTAATCGAGATAAACCTTTATTTAATGGTTTTATTACATGTTTCATTGTAGGTACAATGTGAATACCGAAATGCAGTAAACTGAAAGGGATATAATCGTTTAAAAGAGCAGCTCTCTATGTGATTACTTGGAAATTCCGTTCTCTTTGTGCCTGGAGGGGGGGGGGGGGGGAGAAAAATTTAAAAAAATGCACGCAATGGAACATTCAAACTAATAATAAGGAATAACCTGCTAAGGTTACCTCCTCAAAAAATCAGTTTATTTGACATAAATTGTTTATTTAACCATCTTTTATGCAGCAAGATTTTGTCTATTTCTTACGGTTTAAACATGACAAACATTTTTAACTATGGAGAGGACTTTGCAAGCCACTCGCGAAAATTCAGCGTATTTGTGTTATTTATCATTCTAATATATGGCACTCTAAAGAGAGATTGTAAAGTGCCCACCCCCCGCCTGTAACTCCGATGATCATCGGGGCCGTTCTCCGTTGGAACATATCAAAAGTGTTAACTCGTATTCGTTTGGTTTTAATCATTAGATAACGCATACAGTCGCACTCATTCATACTTCCAGACTCTGGAGAAGATGAGGAATTATTTTGGTCGGAGAAAACTCTCCACCCCCACCGCCGGGAATCGAACCCGTGACTCCTAGACCACAGGCAGGCGTTCTACCGACTGAGCAATGGGGTCAGCCAAGTTTTCTATTTATTTTTTCCCTAAAAGTTTTTTTTTATTATGGATTCGGAAACCTCAATTAGTGGATTTGTATTTATATTTCTAGATTGAATTTTTGGTATGGAATGCAATAGGTATTTTGTCTGCTTGCCATATATATATTAGCAACTAAGATCATATTTGAAACTCGTGCAGATGATGACTTAATTTCTGTAGCATCAGTATGATTAACTGAACTAAGAGCGAGAAGATCCACTGCGTGTTAAAGGGCTACACACAGCAGTTGCAAACTGAATTGTTCCAGAAGGAACTCAACACAACTCAGCAAAGCGTCGAAATGTTGATAAAACTGTAACACTGTGTCTATTTAAGGAAGGTTACTTTTACTGCGTAACATTATTTTGAGCAGCACAGGAAAAAATAAATAAAAACGTTATGCACTTAAGTAAAAGAAACCAAAATTCCATCATTTTCCATCATGATTTGTTAAGATATTTACGAGCGAGTATTTCTGTACCAAGAGGTAAGCTTTAAGGTTGTATACTTATAAATTAAGCTTTCAGTTTCTCCACTCCACAATTCACGTACATTATTTCTCTTACGCTTAACGAGCGCGTGAACCTCAACTTCAATGAGGGAGCTGCATGCTTGCAGAACACCGCTTATCGACAGGAGGTAGTGATCAAAAGCAGCGCATAGTGGTGCTACCTATGTTCCACTGTTTTGGTCTGGTGCTTGTAGTTCGCCGCTCTTATAAGAGGTGGCGCCGATGTGCGCACTATGAAACACTGCGCTGCCATCGCCTGGATATCTGTTGGGAAAATAACGAAAGGATATTTGTACATATCCACTCTATCAAGGAGTTGTTAAACAGTAAACAGATTACGATGATAAAGTTAGAAAAGCCACTTCTGGCATTTGTATAATTAATAACTTAACTTTTTAGTGATGATGATAATACCTAAATAAAATGTTTGTGTCAATCGATTCAGCATTTTTGGCAGCACATTTTAATGTATATATCTATTCTATTATTTCTCTTGAGATATCCAAAGAATTTTTAGTATTGTGTTCTTAGGCACTTGCCTCTGGTGGTAATAGCCTTAGACTACACAGAGGTTTTAGGGAATCTAATGATTTCTGTCGGTAAGGCGCATCTAAATCGAAGTCATAAGCTACAATTGTCCGCTAGTTCTTTGATTCATAATGTTTTATTATGTACCAGTCAGATAACCATGGTAATGTAAGAACCACCCAGTACCATTCCCGTTGAGAAAATTGTCAAATAAGCGTAGTTTAGTAGTCTTTCTGCACTATTTATTTTGCTATTAGCATCACGACAGTTTCCCTTAGGCTCTTTGATAGGCATGTTTATACTTGCAAATGTATTATTATATGGTCGTAGTTTATTAAGAGTTTCAGTTTAATTTGTTGGTATTTAATATCATTAGTTGCCCCTAGGGTCTTTGTTAAACATGTTTTATAGGTGGAATAGTCGCCTTCTATAAGCGCCAAGTTGGTTTTAGAGATAATGGAATTCTGTTCTGTGGGTGTGTGCACGAAGTCATAGCGCATTAGGCTCCAGTTTGCAGTTTGCTCAGTCTCTACATTGGCAAACCCTTGGCATCTTTTATTTGAGTGCCGTAGAAATGACTGTCTCCTTTAGTCTACCAACATTTTGCCTATCTCCACACGGAATGAAAGGTTGTTTAAATGTTTATGCTTCCGGCTTCAAAGGAAATTGCGGTGTCTTAAACACACGATTGTCATTTTTATGATACAAAATGAAACCAAGCCTTCTCAAAATTGTTTCATTTTGTACTATATTCTTGGTCATCTTTATAAAGCTTGCTGTGAGCATTTATTACATCAGCAGAAATAGTATCACTTAACGTAAGTTAGCATGGAATATTTAGTGCAAACGACATAGGGTACCAAATATGGACGGAGAGATCTTAATATCTCTTAAGAACGCAGGTGGAAAAGAGCATATCATTAACGAGCTGTTTGTTAGAAAAAATAAAATAAATTTTTCACCATCATCGTTTAACTGTTATCCCTTTAATGCCACGATCTCTAACATGAAGCGGAAACGACTTATCAAGAAACTGTTATTGCAAAAAGTGAAATACAGTATCTCGTATCCTGAAGATGCAGCCGTAACCCATACCCAATTTTTCTTTTACTAGGTTTATTAAAAAGGGCTAATTCTTTACATTTGTATTCCGTTCTTTAATTATTTTTCAACACTCACTCTTACAAAAACCATTCTCCTATCAACTTAACGCTAATCGAAAAAATGCAGAAAAGTTTTATTACACATCTGGTTATGAATACAAATGAAATAAGGAAATAATTAGGTTTAAGCTTTAAGTTTTTTTAGGAGTTGTTCCCTATGTAATGGCTTTCAAATTCCTTTCTCATTGCAGGACCTCGACAACAGTTTTTAAGTTGAAACATTCTAAGTGTTTGAATGTTCGTATCTGTAAGAAAAAATTATCCCAGAATTGATAACCCCTAACCATTTTATTAGATATAAATAGTGTAACTTATGATATCTACACCTTTTCTTGAAATAGTTTGTTTTTATCTCTTATGGTTTACAAGTTGTAAAACATTCATTCAGAACAAAAACTACTTTCCTCGTAGGATCACACCCCCCCCCCCCACACACACACACAGACACACACACACAAATTGCCTATCTATCATAGGTATGTGTAAAGTTAAGTTGTTGCGTAGGTGGATAGGGTCCCAACGTTTGACGAATGTTATAATGACATTCACACAAAGCCTTCTCTACTTTTAATAGCAACACGTCCATATATTTGTTAGGGGAAAGTGCGATTTGATGTTTAGAAGTAAACCAGGATAACACTTGCTGTTTGTTTTTGGTGCACAATATATGCTTTAAGTTTCATTCTGGCGGATGTAACAATTCCATTATTAGAGGAACGCTTAATTACCTATCTGCACGTAGAAGAGACATTCTTTCTTATCTTCCATGAAACAATTTGTTGTATGTAGTTTAACACCTACATAGCGCTTGTAATATGTTCATATTAAAACAACTGGTATTCGCTAGCACCTTGAGGAATTTCAGTCTCGCCAGCCAAATCCTTCCGTCTGTATTAAACTCTGAAGGCAGACAGGAATCTGAAACATTTACTGCTGCTACGGGGTTGCCTGCATTGAGCTACTACCAACGTTCATTCAACATTACTGCTCAATCCTTCAGGATATCGTACTAATGAGCACTAAAAATATGATTGTGTAAATATATAGCTAAATATGTTGCCTTTCATTGTTGCAAACTACATTTATGCCAATATCTTATGATCAAAAGAATTCCATAATTCTTCAAGCATGGGTGCTATAATGGTTGCTCAGCAACAGTGGCATAATAAATCAGTTGAAACCTGCATTTATAATTGATCCCATTCTAATTCTCTCTTGCTCCACCAAATTCCATAATCTTGGGTAATATCGTCTTTCTATTTTTTTTTTTTTTTTTTTTTTGGCAACGGAGACGATTACGTTTTTACTCAAAGACCAATAGAAGTTTCCAAAATTGAAACGTGAACATACGTTACAAAAAAGTAATACTCACCCCGATTATTAATATGCTACTTTGTTTTGTTTTATCTTAAACCTGCATTTTTGTCTCAATCAATAAAATCTGAAAGAAAAACTGCATGCTTAAGGGTATGTATGACTGAAATTTTCAAATTCTGAACTAATAATGCTAGCTTTTTCAAATTTACACCATAGGTGTAGTATATTGTAAACATGCTACAACCTAAATTTAAACCATTTTTCTCCAGCAGTTTATAAATTATGATAAATTTTGTATGTTTTTTGTTACGTCACTAAAAAGTCCCTTGCGACAAAATATTTTGAATTTTGGCCTAATATTTTAACCCTATGTTCATAATACACATACTTTTTGAAATTGCTCTGGGTTTTTCTGTGTCTCCTTTAGTTTAGGTCACAAAATTTTTTTAATTTACAAATATTCTTTTTTTGTCTAAAAAACTGTAAGTTTTGTGTTTGAAAATTAAAAATATATGCTTATATACATTTCACAATAAAACCTAGGGCAATTTCCATTCCTCATGGTATTCTGAACCTGTGTAGGAAAT
Source organism: Mantis religiosa (assembly GCA_030765055.1). NCBI lineage: Eukaryota > Metazoa > Arthropoda > Insecta > Mantodea > Mantidae > Mantis > Mantis religiosa. Next base: position 30,442 of record JAUKNK010000776.1, read on the forward strand.
TTCATGAATGTAGTACAAAAACTGCATCGCAAGGAGCATTTTACAGGAAGAAAAATGCTGAAAATATTAACATTGAGAAAACAGCGATTAAAGATTTGATTGCATAACTCACATTATAATCCACCAGGCTGATAGGTTGGACCCTCAGATTTCTTTTTCCTCTCCTCTGTTGCTGCTTTTTCCACCTTTTTCTTCTTTAGATGTTGCTTTTCTTCTGCACAACTACGCTTCTTGCTTTGCAGGATACGAGTCTGATCTCGCTGCACTGAAGTTTTTCTTGCTGAGTCTACTACACTTTCACCTCTGATATTTTTCTGCAGCTCCAATGACTTAAGACTACCCATGTTAAACTCACTGATGCTTTTAATAACAGCAAGATCCAATTTTTGTTTTGATATGAAAACTTCCTTTGGGCACTTATTCCATATGACATGATGCAAAGATTCATTGGCATTCTCTGTTTTTCCTGTTTTGCACCTCTCTAGTAATGTTGTAGAAGCCAGCCTCTGATATATTGGCAACATTGTAGGAACTATTTTGTCTGAAAGTCTTATTTTTCTTTTCTTGAATTGAAAATTTAAGAACGGAAAACAGACAAAGAATGTGGATGTAGGCAAAAGAGGGCGTGACTCTGACAGAGTTTAAAGGCCACCGACATTTAAATAAGCATTTTAGAATGGCGTCCGGAGGCAAATTATGCATTTGTCACATTCGGGAATGTCTAAATTATTTTATAGAATTAAAATAAAAAAGTCGTTATTTTCACGATTTTCATGAAATTTCAGTCATACATACCCTTAAAGTACAAACAATATTAGATTTGGTGCTTGACGTTCTGCTTATTTGTGACAGTATATAAGCAAATGGTAGTAACCATACTTATTTATTCTTCTAAAATAAAAAACAATTGGCATAATCTCATATTGTTTAAATTCTTGTTGGACAGGTGAGCTTCTGTTCCCATCAGTAGTTCTGAAGGGACAGCTGTCATTTCAGCCAAATTATTATTCTCTTCATTTATATGTAAAACACGTATGAGCAACAACATATAACATAACTGGCGCTGCAAATAACTAAACGAAGTGTTCTTTGAGTATGAAACCCTGTAAGAGTTTGTTTCACCTAACAAAAAACTGGAGTTAAATTTTATTTTGGGATTTATCATATGTAATATTACGAGTGGTTTTAAATATATCTAGGGAAGTGCAAAACCACGAGTTGCACTTGTCGAGACTATTCTACGAATAAAACAAATTGTTAAGGGCAATAAAACAAGTTATTTGATTCCCTAAATCACATAGGCCTACATTAGCACATGAATGAAACTTATCTCACAAGTCACGGCATACAAGATTAATCGTTCTTACAGGCCGTCCATAAGTTAAAACTGGTGAAAGCAAGCCGTGAGGTGGCGCTTCGTAATTATAGGAAAATAATAAAGTAACGTAGCCTTTATAATCTGCTCATGCGAACGTGATATCCAACAGTAAAGGAAGATGTGATAATTTATGAGCGATAATTGTGCATGGTGTACAATTATCGCTTTAGAGATCAGCGATTGGTCGGTATTTGACGAATCCTAGTACTTGATTGGTCTTTACGAGGATAGTGATGTATGTGCGAAATAGTCAATATGGTTCTCGGGTAGTCTCAAACGTTATATGGCTCATGACATGTACCTTGTAAAAATGTTCCCTCTTACTATGATCTCAAGGTTATGCTCTTCCTACTTTTATTGTAACTATTAACTGCTTGTACCGAAGTTACCAGGGTTGAAAATTTATGTGCTGTCCCTGAATTTTAGACAGCTTCTCTGCCTGAGCCTTGCTGCGGGTTTGTGAAACTCACAGGAGCGTGTTAGTAGCGGAGTCGGGCGCTAGTGAATTTGTGAACTTTCTTTCTCTCCCCACTCTTTCACTGAGCAAGAAATCTGGTTTTCTTATATTTATAGCTATTTTGAAAATATTATATGAAAGCTTATTTTTTATTTCCACTGTTTTTCGATTATAAAAGGACACTCTTTTGTTTAAATAATACTGTGACGATTGACATTTAGTTACAGCTGTTTTCAATTTTTTAAAATATTTATGCACACTTAGCATTCAAACATCTACATTGTAATAATTGTATTTACGTACTGACCGAGTGTAAACAGTAAATTTGGAAAGATGAGTCTCACTTGAAAAATGATATGCCATGACCGGGAATCGAATCATGGTGACAGCGCTCTTGCCTCTTGATGGTAAAAAGCACATAGGCAATTAAACCCTCTTATCGATTTAAAACCCTTAATTAAATCCTTAATAGCCATGTATGATAATCTTGAATATGAATTAATTTCGTTGTAGTGACCTCAAATGTCCCAACTGCTTTTAATTTTCGGCTTTGCAGTCAACCAGTGTTAGTTAATTTTTTTGTAATAGTGTCTTTTTACACCATTATTTTTAGGCAGGAAGTACGAAAGCTGAATGACACTTAAAAAATACAATGTGGCAACCGGAATTAGGTTGTGCGTTCCGATGCTTTTACCGCTTTAGTTTCCATAGTGTGACGCTGATTCAAGCATCTTAAAGTATGCCAAAATTCTAATGCTAAATTGTAAAGGGCATACAAAGAATATTTACAAAAATTCAGAAGTAATATTTTATTTGTAATATTAATATCTAAGCTATTTAGTCATAATCATTCAGTTATTTTTCAGAAAATAAAAAGTAAAATATTTGGTTGCCAAATTGTTGTGTGGCTTGATAGATCCATTCCCAGGAAGCATTGAACTTAAACAGAAACTGTCGTATATAGTGAAGTTTTGTAAAGATATCTTTTTATAAAACTATTTCGAAAAGCGGGTAAATTTACTTCAAACAAGCATTTACGTTGAATGATTTGTTATACTGAATTCAAGACTACTCTCTTGTTTGGGACATTGATTTCGACAAATTTTTAAGGTGCCTTTAAATGCCATATAATTGCATCCTCTTGTTATTTCCTCTGTCATCTTACATGAAGCAGTTGCGAGGTATTCCATTCCACTAAAAATTCTACCTTAATATGTCACCAAAAATATACGTTTTAAAGTGCACTGGTTGCTATAAGATAATATTATAGAAATGAAAATGTCAGAGTGAGGGGGCGGGGTGCGAACCGCTAAGTCAAATACGAAAAGTCGGATAAGTTCTTTACCTGATATTTAAGTTAACTATCTTTGAAAGATGGTTCCCAAAGTTTTCAATCCTGATACCGCAGTATCTTTAACATTTTCGAAAAAAATAAATAGCGCTTATGATTTTAAGCTACATCAAAAATGAAAAGTTATCTTGCATATAGCCCATAAATTTCTGAAAATAAGTATAGCACAATATCGTTTAGAGCTGTTTAATTGTTGTAGCATTGGCCATTTCCGAAGTATTTATTGTTACTGGTTTGAATTTTACTGTATTCTCATTTTTAAAGTGTTGTAGCTTTTCACATATTTCTTGCGAAATGATGAAAATAAGATGAAACTTCTGGGCCAGCATATGCCAGTTGGGTTTCTTAACATCTGGCTATTGATTCGGTTTCCATTATACCCTTTAGATCTATAATGTGTAATGAAACAATTTCTGCAGGCTTATCTCGAAGATAGAAAGATAAATATTCCTAAGAATGGTTTGTAAAAGCTGTACCTATAAAGGATGGATAGTCGTATACTTTTTAAATTGAATTTATTTATGGCCCTAAAACTGCTTTGGCTCTCAGCGTGCCTATCTATATTGGGTGTGAAATACCATTTAAGAAAGTCGTGTGAATGTAACCTTAGCTTTGTAGATATGGAACTGAGAGCCCTGATCTTCATCGGCTTACATCTCAAACCTCTAAATTGTTTTTCATTCTTGAAGTTCGATTATTGCAACTGCGTATCTATAAACATTCCTAACAAGAGGAAATCAAAGGCTTTGTAAGTATTGTATTACAAGTCTTCAATGCGCCGAGATGGCCTAAGAAGAAGATAAGGTAAGCTATCTTTCCCGTGGAAAATGATGTTTAGAATGCAATTTTATTTGCGAAGGAGAGTAAACGGCTTTGAAACAAGCGAGATATCTTTTCTTTTGAAATTGGATTCAGTGAAACGTAACAAGGAAGAGAACAGAAAGAAGGAAATTCACCGAAGGAAGGAAAAAAACAAGCTTTCCTGTTTTGTGATGTTTCTAGAAAGGTAGTCTGGATCGCATGTATGTAACTTTGGGGATATAATGGTATATTTGTTAGCGCTACGTGTCTCTAGAGCACTAAAGCTCCAGTTTTAGCATTCGATGCATCGGGATAACGAAATACAGAAATGATGATTATTGTGGGCATGAATTGTGCACCTTTATATTAAAAAAAAAACTGTGTTCAAAATCCCATCAGTGTAGTTGAGGGACCGCTACGAATTGTGTCCACATAGCTGTTGGTCACTAGAGCATTTGGCTTTGGTAATACGTCACGTACGAGGACCGTGGGTTTTTGTGTACGTGTAAATGTGTGTTTATGTATAAGGATAAACGGAAAAACAAAACGGAACAGCGACAGAGTGAGAGGGAAAGGGAAAATGCAGCTATCATTCTGAACATCAAGAGACCGTCGAGCTGCAGCCTTGAAGGGTAAAAATATGTTATACAGAACTTACTCCTATTCTGTTCGAACAAATTAATATAACATTACTCAACTTGAATTTTAAATTACAAAATAAATAACTTTCAGCATACTTGTGAAGCATAGAATGTTTAAAAAAGTAATAACCATAGCCAAAAGCTTTTTCGTCTACCTGCTTTATGTTAATCGAGATAAACATTTACCAAAATGGCTTCAGTTCTTTGTAGGTCTAGGGGAATGCCATAGTCAAATGCTTTAAAGCTCACTTTTTCATGGATACGAAATTTCCTTCCCTTTGAAGTACAGTGAGCGGGATAATGATTCCTCATATGGGAAAAGTAAACTGTCTGATTTGGTTAATTCAACAAATAGATTTGTTTTACATAGTTTGTGTGTTTAACGAGATGGGCAGTTTTTGCTCATCTCGTACAGTTTACAAGTTATAAAAATTAATTCAGGTGTTTATATGTTATCTGTGTATTTGAACATACTGTATTATAAGCAAAACCGATGAAAGAATCAAAGATATTTTTTTTCATATAAAGGCTAGTTTTGAGTGAGGTATTTTCTTGAAAAATCTTTGTGTTGCATCTCTGAATGATTGGCTTATATAGCAAATTTGGCATTTAGATGAGCTTGTTTTGGAGCTGTGCTGTCTTTCTTTATACACAAGCTGATTTTTTAATTCTTATTTTTAGAGGATTGGGGGTCTCAGGACATGTTTTTCTTGTGAAATTTCAATATTGACTTTTTTGGATGGAAAACTTACCTCACCTGTTTACTATAGTAAAGCAGTAGAAAAAAATAAACCTTTATTTTATTAAGTAATGGCTGTTGCAGTGTTAGTTTTTGGTTGTGAAACATTAGATATGATATTTTATTTGAATGGGGATATATAAATTTGATTTTTATTATATTTTTTTTATTTACAAGCGCCGTAAGTTTAAGCGCTGTATTGCATTTTGTATACCTTTTTTACTACGAATCTGTGTCGTAGTAGACAAACCTTTTAGTGCTTTTGGTAGTCATCACAACCTTCTAGCTTTTATTTGTGTTTTTAGTATTATTTGATAAAAATAACTCTGTAATCGAGACCAATAAACTACAAATCTATAATCCCATCGCGTATTATAATGCATTTTCTAAATAGACATAACATGTTTAATTATTTACTCGAAATGCACAGCATATAAAATTACAATGTTTTAGTATCCACTTATGTCCGAATTACAAAATTAAAAGTTAGGATGAATATTCTGGATTTAGTGGATTGTTTTGTAATAAATTAATAACATACGGATTCCTAAATTTAAGCTCACAAATATACATTATATATGGTCATGTGCTGTGAAATCTCCTTGTTTGCTGTAGACGGTGTTGTAGATAATATTCTGTAGTCAATAGATCCAACGCCTAAATTATCTGTTGCACTTTACTGAATACAATGGAAGAGTGTTGACTGCAATGTATGTCGTAACAGCTATGAGGAGTGTTTTTTGAAAAACTTTCTTACTTTTTAAGTGGCCTCAGGGGGTGGAGAAAATACGTGGGCATTTATAATCTGTATTTGAAATGTAGCATATCAGTTTCGTCAGATACATGAGCTGTTACTCTGATTTTAGCAGTGCGGTGCATAAAAGTGACGTCTTTCACTTGAACTTTGCTGTAATAAACACATTGTCAGCAGTTTACTAACTCCAAAACTTTTGTTCTGAAACTTCAACATCCCCTTCAGATCGCCGTTGCACCTGTTTTGTGATTAATGGAAATATGGCATAAATACTTCTTTTAGCATAACTCACAGAATAATTGTGAATAAATTGTGGGGAGGGGCGGTGGAGAAATATTCGGGCGATATTTCCAAATGTGGAAATGAGAGGGGTAGAAAACGTGTCACAAAGCCTCTCCAAGACTATTCAAGCTGTACGTGCCGTTGGTCCATCTTGAAACCAAAATGTTATTGGTACCCATTTCCCTTTGTTGAAGTGCTTCATCAGGAGGTATACCAGAAGCGATAAGCATTTATGGTTATTGTCTTCTTGATGCTCATCTTCAAGAATATGTGATTTCAACATGAAAGAGGAACTCGGCGTTACACAGGCTATATCTGAATGAAACGCTTTGGTTCCAAACTCTTCGGAATTTCAAAGTGCAAGTTAGCCGGTGAGCTTTCTACGTGTTGAGCCAGAATGATCAAGAGGAATTTTGTTTAATATTGTCCTTGTTAGTTCAAGGTTCCCTTTCTTTTAATTAGTTAGTTATGTACGACGGTGTTCTAGTGCCAGCCATTTTTAAAATAAAAATGACGTTTCTCTTGAACGCAAAATGCGTGGTTAAAAAAAAATCTCTGGTTTTTGTATGTTGCATTTGTCATAACATAAGCTGGCTTTGTGTGAGTAATTTTCAGCATATTGACGCACGTATAGTTTCTGAACATACTGTTTCTTCCACGTTATGATATTTATCTCCATCCTGTATTCAAAACCCTTTCGTACTCGAGCTTTATTGACCTGTTTTTCTATCAGTTCTCCATGTTTTATTTTCTTTGTAATGACCAATGAAACATCGAGTTTTAAGTATTACTTTCACATATTTATTTGCACTGTTTTTATTTTATTTCCTACCTTTAGTTAAATAGAGAAAATTATTATATTCCACCCAAAAATACACTTAAGGTGGCACAGGTAATACGCAATTCGGACTCCCTGAACCCTCAAAAAGGCTTTTTTAGAAAATGGAATGTATACGTGCGTGTGCGCGCGGTTGCATGTGAATGAGCATCATTACTCAAAAAATAAAAACTCAGTTAAATATTAAAAAATAATCTAAATCCTTTTTGTTATTGCGAGATCAAAACAAATAAAATTGAATTTAAACATAATTTATACTCATTTATAATATAATCTAAATAAAAATTTGTTTCATCTATGCATATTTATTATTCATTCACTAGCATTGTACTAATGTTCAGCGACACAACTCATTATATGGAAAATGTTTTCGATATGTTAGAATTCCTGAAAAATAATCTTAACGATTTTGATTAAGATGTAGCAATTTTAAGATATTTACGTGATGAGTAAAATTTATATCTTGAATTTTTCTTACGTAGTCTTAGGAGTTTAGTTTTTTTGGGAAGGGATTTTCTATAGCTCTTTATAACGGATAAACAATAAGAAAGAGGCAAACACACACTATAAAAATGTAGTTCATTTTAAAACATCACTTTATTCAAAATAAGTTACTTTCGGACCTCACTCATTTGCAAGGTAACCGTTATTGTTGGTTTAACATTTTCAATACTTTGGTAACTTAATTAAAGTGGTACCGATTTTCATTTATTGCTCGCAATGTCGAGGGATGAATATAGGATTTTAAAACAAGAATACAGCCACGCCTTTTTTTCCATTACTAGTGCTTGTTAACATGACTAAACATTTGAATACTGCATATATACGCATGTTGCAGTTAAGCAAATTTTGGTCTATATGAAATCATTGCTAAGAAACATCTGTAATATCATGAGTAACGTTAGTTGAAGAAGCAGTTTTTAAATAATAACTATAATGTTAACCGATATGTGAGAGTTTATAATTGAAAGCAAATTCCATATGAACGTTTTTACTTTTTCTACCACGTAACTGGTATTTAGAAAGCACATTGCTTGTACTCCGGCCAAAAAATCTGATTTTAAGATTTTACGAATTTACAACTCTTGAAGTCCCTTGAATTCAGCAAAAAGCATCTTCAGATAAAGGTCTGCTATAACATCTGTATGCCTGCATATGTCTGTAGGAAATATGTAACTCAAAAACAAAAGATAAGATAAACATCAAACTTGGTATAGATCAGTACATTTGCCTTCTTTTTTAAATTAATGTCTTCCAACGCTGTCATATGTGACGATGAAGGAAAGGATGAAATGATGCTCAATTGAACCCAGTATCCATAGAGCTTAGACTTACTCGACATTCATATTTCAACATAAGACAAAACCTCGATATTGTCCAGATAACTCACACTGACCCAGATTCGATCTCGGGACCTCTTGAATATGAGGTATCTTTCAGTTATCTTGAATTTTCTGTATTCCTGTTTGTATATCATAAGAGATATCCGAAGACTATCTGTTTAAAGCACTATTTTAAATAACTTTTTTGAGCATATGTCATTTATAGATTCCGCTGTTATTGGCTTGAATTACTGTATACTTTATTTCATCTTTCAAAACCGGCATATATTTATTAATTTATTTATTTATTATCCAATTTTGTGATTCTTATTTCACTCAAAGGTATATTAGGAATATCGTTTATAAATTATGAAATGAATATAATAAAATTACAAGATAAGCATTTGAATATCATTTCCTGTGCACCTTTAACAATATGTAGAATGAAACTTTGCAAGTACTTACCTCAGTTAACTTGAGGTGGATGTGAGAATACACTTTTACAGGATACGTTGCAGAATTTGTAAAATTAAATCACATTGCTTAGAGAATGTCATGTAAATGTAACATCACATGTTTATTGTTGCATTTTACTGCTGTACAATATTTTTATTGTTCCTAATATTTTCATGCTGTTTCCAGTGTCTTGTAGTTTTTCTCCAAATTTCTACAATTTGGTCTTAAGGCGTCTTTTCTTCTTTTCACTATTTTTGTTTCTTCTTTTATCAACAACTTCTTTGCTCTGTACTTTCTGTTTCATTGTGTTAGGTTTATTTGAGGAAGAGGAAAACGAGCTATCAGCCTTTAACTTCCGTTGTCTGTTCTGCGTTGTTGAAGTCGTCATTTTCTCCGCCTTTTTCATTTGAACATTTTTTGAAGGTATTTCTTAATTTTTTTCTCTCCACATTTGTTATTTTTCTTTTGCATCCTCATTACCCTGTGACGTTCCTTCTATTCAAAGAATGATGCAAAGGAGTATAAAGGATTGTATTATGAGTTAGCTTATTTCCACTAATGAGCACCACGCTAGCGATAAAAATATAACATAGTTATAAATGTTTTAGTTTCTAAAATAGACGTATAAATACGAAGTACGTCCAGAAAATAAGTTCTGTTTGGCAATAAAATTAAATTGTGTACAGATACAGAAAAATTACTTATTGCACAAAATTCTACAACTCTTAAACTACTTTTTCACATAACTGTCGAAATTTTGCAGGCATTTGTCATAGCGAGGCACAAGTTTTTGTATACCCTCTTCATAGAAGTTTGCCGCTTGTGTCTTCAACCAGTTGGAAACATTTTCTTTCAGCTCTTCGTCATTGTTTAAGTGCTGATCGCCAAGGAAATATTTGAGATGCAAAAACAGATGAAAGTCGCTAGGAGCGAGGTCAGGGCTGTACGGGGGGTGATCAAACACATCCCAGCTAAATCCCTGTGGGATGTTTTTCGTCGCATTTGCAGTGTGTGGTCGTGCGTTGTCGTGAAGAAACACAACACCTTTTGACATCGCAAATTTTCCGGTAAATTTCAATTGGTTTCACTTTCCGAGCATTCAGAAAACGAATCACAGATCTGATTTCACAAGGGGTGAAATTTTCAATTAACACCGACATTTCAAACAAGCACAACAAAGCGTGACAGCGATCTCACAATGGCGCACGTTTCTTCTCCCTGATACAGAGCGTCTACCGCGCATTTGCGGAACTGCGATCGCAGCGCTGCAGCGGAGATAAATTGAAACAGAACTTACTTTGTAGACGCCCCTTGTATTTATATGTATGTGATATAATACTGAGCGAGCAAAAAGTATGGAACAATGCCTTTAACGCCGCTGTTGCAACTTAATGAATTGAAATTTTTATTGACATATTTAACAGCTGTAAAATATCAACATACCCCCACATTACTATGATTACAAATAAGGGATATGAGTTTTTTTTTTAAATGGCAACATTTCGTTTTTCTATACTCCTCAAGTCCTCAAGTCTCAGAACGTACAAGTATCCCTTCAAAGCGCAATTTAAATTTATTATAACCTTACTGCACATGTACTTAGTGAAGGAAAATGCATCATTACTTCAAAATGACTAGGTTTCGAATTAAACTATACAGTAAGATTGTAACGACTTGGAGTTGTAAGTTGTGGAGGGAAAGATTATGTGAACCTCGTTGAAGATCTGATTGCTGGATTCTAGTAGTTTTTATTTTCAGGGGCAGTCTCAGATAGAAAGTGATAATTTAGTTATAAATAAAATACAATCAAATTGTAATTCCTCCTTTCTTCTATAAAGATTGGTATTTTAATTAAAATGAAACTTTTCCAACAATTAGTTACACTTTACAGTACTTTATATACGTTGATAGTATATTAGCTTTTGCAATCTTTTATAACTTTCCACTTTCCAATGCAAGATACTGAAACACAATTTCTGCAGAAATGCAGACACACGCAAAATACGTCTTCACACTTTCACGTCCAATTGCAGAAAAAGAAATGGCTTCAAGTGCATGAGATTTTATAGTCCTGTCATTGCCAAAACGACATTTAACACCTTTCAACTTTTCTGCATTACACGTCATTTTTAAATAAATTTTTCTTAACGTAACTTTAACATTTAAGTAATGATTATTTTACTAATTTTAATTAAAAATAAACCTAAAGTAACTACTTAAACCGTTTAACTACTTCAATATATGGCTTTGGATTGAACAAATACAGACAACACCTAAGCTAATAAGGACAACAATGCTTACTTAATTGAAAAATCTGCCTGAAAGTAATAATTAATTAGTCAAGGCCCAACTTAGAGAAAGACAACGAATTAAAATAACGCCAATATCTCCCGATTTGAACTCCTTAGACTTTTTCTATTGGGGATATTTGAAGTGAGAGGTTTACAAGGACCGACCAAGAGATCTTGAAGAGTTAAAGCGAAGAATTGGCAAGAAATTCAGTTGGCCTAGTGAACAGTGTTTCTGGAGACAATTTTTGGGCATTGTTTGGCAGTAAATGGAGGCTATTTTGAGCACATTTTGAAGTGAATTCGTCATGTGTTACACTACCACTAACTTTGTTAAAAATGTGTTTTCTTGGTTTAAATTTCATCTGTTCTAATACGTCTTAATAAATTTAAACTACAGTTTTAAAAAGCATCTATCTGTACGTTGAGAGACCTGAGAACAAGACAAAAATGGGGGGGGGGGGACAAATGTTGCCATTAAAAAAGTCCAGGCCTATTAACAATCATAGTAATATGAAAATATGGTATCTTACTGCTTGTCTAAAAAAATATCGCTTTACAAAACTATAACAACAAAGTTATATGTGTGCGTGCGTGCGTGCGTGCGTGCGTCCGATGAAACTGTGGTTAAACATGAATTACAAATGTTTTAGTTCTGCTTAATCTTTAAATGTGCATAAAGGAAGGCCTAAATAGCTTGTTATTTTGAGAGAATTAATAATACAAAATTAGTTTATATGAGGAATTAAAAGTGAATAAAAGTATTAAACTATATAATCATATTTAAATATATTTAATATTTTATGCCTAGAGTATCCAACGCCTTCATAAAGATTTGACAGTTTACAAAGATCACAGAAACCATTGTGGATTAACATTTCATATAAATACGGGGAAAATGAAAACGATTCTAGTTATAAGTGGTTCTGAATTTTAGTGTATTGAATGATGAAGTTCTGAACTCTTATAACACATCTTTGTATTATGAAAAAAAAATTGCAACAGGAGTCAATTTGTGGCCAAATCTTACCACCAAAAGATCCGGCTAAATACTCGTTAAGTAAAATACCTATCATAGAATGTACATGCCGAATACAAGTGTGTGCATGTTTACTCCTTCGCCCTCTATAAACATACCTGGCTTTTTCAGTTCTTAAAATTTGATTTTGCGAGTCTGTTTGCATATTTAACTTTCTCGTGTGTATTTTTTCGTTTAATGTTTGTTAATAAATGTCAAGAATAGAAATCTGGTGTGTCGTATTCAAAAGACGTTTGTACTGTTATCGTTTATAAAATATTCTGTAATACCTCATTCTAGCTACCTTTTATTAATATAAATCAACTTTCTGTACCTATATTCCTTTCGTTGTAGATATAAAATGCATAAACTGGAAGCGATACCGTAACCTTTTGAAAGCCGATCACTAAGTGATGCCTTTAAAATAGTGTTACTTGCATGGATAGGAAACATCTGAAATGTTGTATTCACATGCTTTTCTTTACCCATTCTATAATAGTTGAATCTTAAAAGTCTTATTCTTCTAATTACTTCACGTTAATGGAAATAAAAAACTCTAGAAATGCTTGTATATTCCTTTGTAGATCAGCTATGCACTTGGCGGTTAGGGGAGTACACTATAGTCGAATCTTGTTATGTAATGGCTAGAAACTTATCTCTTTTCATGACCAGAAGGAGGGGGAAAAAGTGATGATTTCTCATTTGAGGAAGTAAAATATTTTAAAAGAACAAAGAATATCTCTGAAAGGGTTAACTTCAGAAAAAAGAAAGGGGAAAATATATTTCATAATGTGTGCTCTAACCTTTATTTTTGAGAAGTAAGTTTTGTCTCTTACGTTATACCAGTTATACAAAAGTCATCCTGAATGAAGACTTCAGGGGCTATTCCCAGAAAATTAATGGTATTCATTTTATTTGTCAGGAAAATATTTTAAACTTGTATTTTGAAATCCTTGGACATTTTGGAGAAAATCATAATTTTCGAATAATTTTGTTTGCAGTGGGACGTTTTTGAGTGGTACTGTTCAGAGAGGCGAACACATATATAGACTATTATTAAAAAAGAAGAGGGCAAAAATCGGGAAACCTCAACACTTATTTTCAGTGAAGTACTGGTATCCCATTTTTAGTGAAAAAAATTTCTTACGTCGTATATACGTGGCTGAAAAAGTAACAGTAGAAATTTGTTGTTTATGAAAAGTATAAAATAACTATCAGAAAACTCAATCCAATTACAAGTAATATCTCAGAAATGGTTAGCATTACAAAATATTTGGCGCAATAGTTTACTTCGATGATATCTTTTCTTTTTTGTAGTAATATTTCGCATATCGCTTACACGGTTGTCCAATAGTATAAAAGTGGTTCAGAATACAGAGGCCTTCAGAGGCTATTCCAATACAAAATAATTAAATTATGCACTTTATTTATCTTGGAGTTAGCTTGGTAGTTAGTGCCATTAAAATAAAATAAATTCCCCGTGACGGGATTAATAAAAATCGTTGTATCGCATTCTCGGAACGTCCGGAACTTGATAAAATTTCGCATTTAACCGACTTTTTGTTTTTGAATTGTGCTGTTTACAGCCGCACAAACATATACACCCACACGAACATTCTAATCCGGGGGCATCAGAGTATTCAAAACGTGTATTGCTGGTTAAATCTCTACGTCGAACTTTTCGGTGAAATGCAATACTTTGTATACTGTGAATACTCGTAGAGAACCCAAAAATGAATCAGAGTTATATGGTTTACCAGATACACAAAAGTTATGCAGAATGCGGACATATCATTTGTCATGACACTGTTTTAAACATTAATTTTCATGAAAATCGTTAGAGGCATTTCAAATTGATAACTTTTCATTTTAAAGGGTAGTTTGGGCTCGGAGGTTTTCTTGAAAATATTTATATCGGATCTTCCGAGGTTGCTGAATTTAGATATTGCGGCAAACCCGCGTACCAGTGTTAAATTGATTGGGTTCTAATTGGAGCTATGAGTTCTCTTATCCTCAGGTGAATGGTTGTAGGAAATGGATTTTGGTGGTTGCTGGCTACTCAGTCGTATTAATAGCACTTTGTTGCAGAATTATTTGGTTTAATTCCTACTAAGTTTGCTTATCGACTTGGATCGGTGACCACCTGTTAGTAAAATTCCTAACATAAATTCAATTTTACTTGAAACCCTGGATTACTTGTTTAAAGTTACATCCGCGCGGTTTCTATTTCTTATTTATACGGCGACTACTTTGCTCTAATATACTTCTAATGCTGCTCCCACTTACGCTGCTTGCGCTATTCTTAACTTCCCTACATTTCAGACTTATAAATCTTCGCTTCTCTTCTTAATGCGCATGAACACGTCCTTCCTATCGTAGTATCACCTATTAAGTAAATTTTTCTTACTTCACGATTCAGTTCGAACCTTAATCTGACACCCTCTCTAACTTTATCACATGACCTAACTAGCTCACCCTTCTCAAATGTTACATTATTATTGGTTTCTCATTTATTTCGAATTTTCGCATTGGTTTGCAAAACTCATCTAACTCATTGACGTTCAGCCCACCCTGAGTTGGGGAACGCCTACCCTGAGTTGTTTGCAACGGTATACATCGTTATCAAATCAGCGAAGTAAATCTCTTTAGCTTCATGCTCAACTACATTTTGAAAGCCCTTTGTCCCAACACATTCCTGGCTGAAAGTATACTATAGTTCTCAGACTTTGAACTTTTCCTAGCACAAAGAAGGTAACGGTCCTTCCTTCCTGTCTCTCCGACGCGTACAGATTTTATAAGAATATTTTCTCTTTCTTGCCTGGATGCTAATATATATGTTATATTAAATTATATTCTTCCCTTCTTATTCTTTAAGTCAACCGCTATTTTAATCATTCCTCTATCCATTGTAATTTCATATTATAACAAGATTTTTATATTAGTTTAGCAAATGATGCTCAAATGAATCCGGGTCCATGGAGCTTAGAGTTACCTGACATTCTTCTTCCAGGATAAGGGAAAACCCCAGAAAAAACCTTATCCAGGTAACTCACCCTGACCGAGATTCGAACTCGGGACCTCTTGAACGTGAGACAGACATGCTACCATCTACGCTACCAGGGCGGGCTCGCACTCTTGGTGTATTAGTTATCTGTCCCCCCTACTCTCTCTCTCTCTCTCTCTCTCTCTCTCTCTCTCTCTCTCTCTCTCTCTTTCTCTATCTCTCTAACACATACACACACTTCCTTTAATTGTAATTACGTGTTAGAGAAACTAAACATTTGTGCTTTATAGAGAACTTATTGAAACCGTGTTTTGTATAAGCCTTTGTTAACATGGCGTAACGAGCTGATGGATGCGCAAGAAGTGAAGTCATAGAAAACGTGACTGAAATGGAGAAAGGCAGATTTTGTGGTGAGAGAATGACAGGGAGAGAGTGAGAGGAGAGGGAATTATTACGCGTTTATTTCTCTCTGTATTGAAGCCAAGCCACATTAACGCAACGCGGAAGCTCATGCATTTGATCCCGAATACAAAGCCTCCTGCGATACTGTGGTTTTCAGCAATATAAAACTTCCTTTTTTTTCTATCACACAAAAAGATACAGATTTTTGTGGTTGGGCCGGATTTAAAAGCGCGAGGCTTTCTAGAGCGTGCCATTATCTGTGCAGCCAGATTCTTTTGTCACATAAATGATTGCTTTTGCTACGTTGCCTGGATATTCATCGATAGAGCAGAAGTGTGCACTCAGAAAATGTTGTTTTGTTGTTTTTACTTATTCCGCCGTAGTTCGCATTCCGCTCAAACGTCCGAGATTACCTCTAGATACAGATTTTGTAGAATTCAGAATTAAAAGTAAGCGCATTAAAATAAACAATTGCATACGCTCGTATCTATGAACAGAGGGATTATATACAGAGCATAACTCCCCAACAATGTCGATGGATACCAGCTTCAGCTTCCCTGTTAAATATTTTCATTACTATTTCCCTAATCAGAAACAGCAGTTGGAATGTAAAACGTTTTCATTTTTTATTTTCTATACAGTTACTCTGAACTACAATTAAATATATATTTTGGAGATATCAGCATAGTACAATGTATTATTTGAAGCTTTTTAAATGGGTATGTACTCATTGTTCTCAGTATATTTGATATTCCTGAAACTAGAACAGAATACAAGAATAACGTAGAACTCACTGAAAATAAAGTCTCTATGCCTGTGTATAATAAAATCTTGCTATTGCTCTTAAAATAATTTATATCTGCCATTTATGATGATGATGATAATGATGATGATGATAATAATAATAATAATAATAATAATAATAATAATAATAATAATAATAATAATAATAATAATAATATTATTATTATTATTATTATTATTATTATTATTATTATTATTATTATTATTATTATTATTATTATTATTATTATTATTATTATTATTATTATTATTATTATTATTATTATTATTATTATTATTATTATTATTATTATTATTATTATTACTACTATTGTTATTATTATTACTACTATTGTTATTATTATTACTATTATTATAATATTACTATTATTATATTATTATTGTTATTATTAATTTATTATTATTAATTTATTATGATTTATTAACTATTATTAATTTATTATTAATTTATTATTATCATTTATTATTATTAATTATTATTAATTATCCCTGTAAGGTTGAAAACCTCACCTACAAAAACCATGAAGAGCGGATTTCAGAGAACAAAATGGAAGAAGAGAAAAATGATAATTCATCCGTGACATATGAGTAGAAAAACAGAACAAAGCTATAATTTGGGAGTTGATTTAGAAAGGATACAACCACAATGTTACTTAAAGCCAGTATCCTTATAGTAGAGAAGAGGATCCTACGGGTGTACATTCCACGCCAAAGAAAAATTCTATTATACGCCAATGTAGATAGGAAGGTAGGGCTTCAGTTTAACTTACCTATAGAATGGTAATGTTTCTTTCCATTGTTAAAGGCTCTGTTATAAAATTCTTTTTTTCTTGTTTTTGCTTTATTATTGGGACACCGTGACCTTCCTAGAGCCAATCAAGTGAGCAGAGAATACATTCTTCGTTGTGCAAATGAATCCGAGCAACTGGAAGAAAATCAAGACTTAGCATTAATCTACATGAAAACAAATCAGCAGAGCGCTGTTCATTAGATATATTGTCACAATTTAAGATGTAGCCTTTGATCAGGACGTTTTCACATTTCGTAGAATTTCTTAGAATGTGTACTTTCAGACTCCGCGAACAGTAGGGCGGGTTCTTAAGCTGAGTACTTGGTATATATTTTACATTAATCACGAAAATGGAAGTATTTGTTAGTGATTCCGCCTCATATAATAGGTAAATTGTTGCGCATTATTGCAGTTACGTATGGCAGAATATTTGCTTTATACCTTTGTCTACCCATACATTTAATTAGCTGAATTATTACGAATGGATTTAAAAGAACTTAAAACTATCGAGCGCCTCCCGTTGGGGAGCTGTTTGGATTGGGTTGGACTCGAGGGGGCAGTGTGTTTCGATACCCACGGGGAATTGGGTACCTCCGGCCAGGCTACAGCCGCCCGGAGGGGGTAGAGGGTTGCCTAATAAGTCCCGGGTATTAGCCTGCAGAACTAGTAGAAGGTGTGCTAGATCACCATGCGGCCCCACCGAGGTTTTCGGTAGTCTTCCCTGCGGGATTGACGCGCGTAAGTGGCGTATCCACTTCCATCCCGTCTTGACGTTGTGCTCAGCGAGGGGGGGGGGGCGGCTTTTTAGACTCAAGGTATTGCTCTATGGAAAGAGCCCCGGAGTATCCATCGCTCCCGAGTAGAAGGAGGCCCGGGTCCTTGGTCCTACGGGTCCAGGACTAATAGGAGTAGAACCTCTGCACTTAACTCGTAATATGAACTCGTTTCTATATATGCAGAAAAATAAGACTGGTATCGTTCACAGTTACATGATAATCATTCAGTGTAAACGATGCCTTTGTGCCTGTATTGTTCACACGGGAAAACTGCTTCAAAGCAACTAAATATGTATTCCAAATTAATATTTTCTGCTCCGTAGAAGTTGGTTTAAAGTAATTGAAACATTAAAATGTTATTAGTAAAATCCCAGACATTGTTAGTTTTTTTTTAATACTACGAGTTTTGCTGATTGGGTTTGCAGTTAAAAGTGAGTAAATGTTGAGCTCACATGTATTGATTTCGAAAATAAATGAATCTAAGATTAGGATGGAACTCAGCTCTCGGTCAGATTAGGAAATTACATAAGTGACTGATTAATCATTTCAAAAGGAGGCGGGCAGCTGCGAAGAAATGTGAGTAGCATGGTTGTGCAAAAAATTGCAGCACACACATTCTCAAATAACTTAATCATACGATAAATTATTTATTTCATACAGAAAGTGTGCAGGTAATTTTTTGTGTTTCAATCGTTAGTGAAAATACGTAACATCGTCACTTGAAACTGCTTTAAGAATACGATATTATTGGAGGATATTTAGTTTTAAAGATTTCACTGTAATTAAAGTAATGAGAATTGTAATCTACTAGTTGATATTATTCAGTCATTGTAGGCACTTAAGTAAGAAGCTGTAGTTAGTCTGTAAATATTAATGCTGAACGTATCAGAGTACCATGGTGTCAATAAGAAATAGCATTAGCAAGAAAATTACAGATTGCTATTTTATAGTGCATGCTACATTCATTTTCATTCTTACATTTAATACCTGTGTATATTTTATATATTAAAGCTGTAATACAAGACATATAGAGCGAAAATGCAGGAAAATAATAATATTTTGGCGAAATTATATAAAAGAAAAAGAAATGAAAATATCACTAAAATGTACTTGTAAGATTGTAACGAATGGAATATGTTGTGCTCCTATTTATAGGTAGGTACACCATTTTTATTTTGACAAAGCAGCACGTAACCTCTATCCTGTAATTGGAACTGTAATTAATAATTTAATAGCAGCAGCGGCGAGATATGTTTAGATTCAATTTAGTTAAACGTAATCCCAACATAAACCTGTTGTTTAAAGCGGATCATATTATAGTATTAAATACTACATTCCATAAAAGCTCAGTTGCAATGTACTTACTAGAATAAGTCATACGGGAAAAATTATTGAAGATTTTTATTGTTTATTGTAGTGAAATGAATTAGCTTGGCATCGTGCCACATATGCGCCCTCTTAAGAAACTAAGCAAATATTTTTCGGAAATAAGAATGGCCGTTGTGCTGGGATATTCTTACTCCAGCGTCTTTTATGTGTGAATACTGATGAAGAGTACTGCTTTTGAGTACTGTTGCGGTTTCGGCGCAGACAGCAGACGGATAGGTTTCACGTAGATAACGAGCTTGCATAAGCAGATAAACATAGCGTTTGTGATAAGTGACTTGCCGGCCCAGATAGGGTTTCACACTTCTGGAAGGTGAGAATATTCGGATTACGTCATTAGATGCCTTGTTTATTCCA
Organism: Mantis religiosa; assembly: GCA_030765055.1. NCBI lineage: Eukaryota > Metazoa > Arthropoda > Insecta > Mantodea > Mantidae > Mantis > Mantis religiosa. The sequence goes on from JAUKNK010000776.1 coordinate 50,286, forward strand.
CAAACATCTAGTGATTATACAGAAGTCTCGAATTATGAATGAGGTATTTAAGGAAGTGATGAGTTGTGAAACGTGAGTGAGTCGCCAGAGGTAAGCAGAGAACAGCTGAGAGTTGTAAACTGGACGCTGTTTGTTATTGTCATCGACCTTGGAAGACTGTGTTGTGATATGTGATGTAATGTTGCTGCTACGGAGTGTATTTCTACGCAAATAAAGAACATTTCGAATTTCGGCAAATTGGACTTTTAATTCTACGAACCCACTAAGTCACAGTACTTTAACAGTTGAGATCGTCTTTTACAGTGAGATATGCTTGATATAATTAACTCTTCATATAACTATCCCTCTGCACAGAAAAAGAAGAACCGAAAGTAAACAATTAAGGAACGCACATTTTCCAGCTTTTTACACAACATGTGCTTATTTACTGAGGAATTTTATGCCTCAAATGAAAATGTAGATGCATTTTACAAATTTCACAAATTTGCTAGTGATGTAACTGTATCTAGAGGGGAGACATATTAATTTATGGAATTTATGGAGTAAAAGCTTCAAAGCTCTGAATAGCAGGATCATGAAATTTCTTACATTTTATGCAGTTATTGCTAAATGCGAGTTGGAGTTTCTTGTGAGTGTTGTCTATTTAGAAACATTAGCATTTCGGATTTTTGTTAGCAAGAAAGTTCACCATAGTCAACATTATAAGAAGAACTGGAATATGGAAATCATATGTTATTAAAATTCAACTGTCCTCCACTGAAGTTTCCCATATGGTTCCAGAATAAATGTAAATTAAAAATGTTTCAATGTTGTTGAATGTGAGCTATTAATTGATTTTGGAATAATTGTATCCTAGTTTTTATGTTAAAATGTTTAAGAGTTTGTTTGGAAATAATTATCTTGGATATATATTAGTTCTGGTATAAATAGAAATGTAATAGTTGTAGTGATCCTGAGAATCATGTTTAATTTCTGGAACTGAAATTCAAAACTGGATTCCTGAAACACTTTGGTGCACTTAGGAAATGTATTGTTTCTCCAAATAGAAGACTTCTGAAGTCCGTTTGAACTTATTTGGCAATCACGTACAGAGATGAGGTGTGCCGTACAAGCCCATGTTGGCACTTTTATTTAAACGTTCCGGTTCAGTGTAGATTCCGGTAACTAGGTATCATACATTATGAACATCCAGTACTTGCAAACCATCGGAACTAGCACCTAATCGAGCATTGAGTTGCTTTCCTCTGATTCAGAAGTCAGGCGTACTCTTAATACTTTACATATAGTTTCGAATCCGAGCTTCCAGTTTGCAATATTATAAGTTTAAATTACTTGTGTTGATTTTCAATTGAACCTGTTAATGTGGAATATATACCTCTAAAGTTTAACATGAAACTCCAGTTTTGTATAATTTGCCTCAATTTATTATATAATTGCAATTACTGTTTCTTTGTATTATGTTTATTCTGAAACGTTTTCTGTGAGGTTTTTTTCCCTTATATTTTTATATCGGTTTGCTAAGACATACATAGAAGTACTGCATTGTACTACAGAAATACAAACCTCGATTCCATCGAAAATACATGTTTAGATGTCCTCTGCGCTCAATAAAAGGAATCTTAGTGAAATATCTATGTATGTTATGTGTTTATATACAGTATAACTAATAAATACCCAATTGGTATCTAGGCATAGCATCGTCCACGTAGTTTTTCAAGAAAATTGGTCACTCTGAGAAGTACCCTTTATATGGACATTTTATTAAGTGTCTGTAAAATTACTGTAACGATTTTATTAATGTGGATATTGTATGCTAAATTAAATATTTTCAGGTCTTTTGAGTGATGTATGAAGTTCTTTTCATTCGAAAAGCATAACTTGCTTTGACCTGTAAACCGTAAGAGAGAAAGTGACACACACCAAGTATTTTAAATTTCTATTTTGTGGAAACAGAAATGTCCAGCATGTTCGTTTTCTTCTTATCAGGGATTAAAGTTGCTGTCTTCACTCCAACCATACTTTCCTAGGTCGTTCACTTCTTAGCTTCCTTCTACATAATTTATTTTTATTGTATTGGGATTTTTTAACTTTCCATTCTTTTGATAAATTGTGCAATAATTTGTGTTTTTCAGTATTTGTCAATTTTTGAAGTGCTGTCACCATCCTGTCTTTTTTTTCGCGGTGTCAACGGGAAGAGCATGGGCGTTTTATTCTAGCATGGTGCCTAGTCTTTTCTCTTATGTGCTAATGACGTCACCGAGTTATTCTACCCTAGTTCCTTCGTTTTGTGCATGAAGCATTTTCCCTTCTCATTCAGGTAACCAAGCATTAGAAAGGTTTGTTTTGGAATCTGTTATAGTTTGGCGATACTAGGTGGAGACAAATCCATCCTCCGTTCTTTTGCATAAGGTTGAATATGACTGGTCTGCATAAAAGCGACCCACTTGGATTACCACTTCGATCTGCTGTATCCCTCCCGGAATGCGCAGTGAAATTATTGCTGCAAAGATTTATCTGGATGAGCATAAAGTAGATTGTAACTTAAACATTTGTAGGAATGGCTGGTAGAAAGTATATACAAGTAAACGACAGTTAGAAGAGAAACTGTGTGAACGTAACACCAGATTTATGTGTTTATTTTATATTGGGAAAATATACAATTTATGTTGGTGCTGCTGTCATTGCAGTTTTACAATCGGTAACTGGGGCGGAAGCTGTACTGGCTGCATCCCAAAGGGCGGACATGCATGTTCGGTTATATATGTTTAAAATTCCTTGCGGTAGCCAATTAGAAGAGCAGGTGCCTGCACTCCCCGACCTACACATTTCCTGGTGCTCTTTGCCGCAGTGGGTAGCTATTCCAGCGAACTTCGTGCCACAAAGGGAATACAAATGATACGAAATGCCGCACAGTTCATTCGACATTTTTATTATTTTCGTTACGTGCGCTGCAACCGAACAATTACGCGCTCTACCCATCACTCACCACTTGGCAGATTAATTTAGAACGACTAGCCTAGAGGAAGCGCTCGTAAAAGCTGATATAAGTTTGTTCCCCCTTTAAAATATGCTACAGGTGTCATAGCCGCAAGGAGTTTCACTAAATTGACCTTAGAGTGGGTTTTTGTTTTGCTTCCGAGGCAGATAGTGGCTGTCATAGTCCTCTGATATTTTGTTTAGGACGAAGGATAAATGCATTCTGCAAGGTTCACTTCATTATTCTGAAACGGAAACATTATTTGCAGAAATTCCAACTAAGAGAAGCAGTTAGCAAAGTATTATGTAAAACGGTTTATACATATTTTATTCTCTAAACTACTTGATGTTATTAAAAAGTGTTTAATGATTAAGTGATATTTTGATATTCATGAGTGAATGATTTTGTAAGATCGTTATTAAGATTTAAGTGGTAAACTTCAATCAGTAGTTATTCATTTTTAAGGATTTACAAAAGCTTACAGACAGTTCTAAAAAGTAAGAAACGTATTTGTATAAAGAAAGTTTGATGAAAATAAGAATTATCCCCAAATCACTTCTTTAAATCTACACATATCAAATGAATAGGTGACATGTGGTGATCTGTTCAGCTACTCTGCAGTTACAATAAAAAAACTACGTAATCTTTTATAAGCGTTATTTACATTCGGTAGGATGAATGTTTAAGAAATCGCACCAAATTTGCTATTACTCGTGTATGCGAAATAATCAGCAGGGGAAACAGTTAATTCCGATACTGTTCAGTCCCCGGGGTCATTATAGTTATGACGCTTTACTCTGGTGTTCCGTCGCTTCGGGCACTAAGGGTTGGGATCGCGCTTCCCACACGAGTGTTTGTCATGAGTGGGTCTATGATACAGTAATCATTGGTCTTGTGGTTACAAGTAAAATCGTAATTGATTATGATAATCAGTCTATCCAGTATCCAATGTTAATAACCTCTGTGCAATATTTCATAATTAGACGTAGATATAAACAGTAATTAAAATGTAATAATATACCAGCTGTGTTATGGAAAAAAATAACGTTAAAAGAAGATAAAATAAATACATTCTTAAAGCTATTATGCCAGCTAAGACATGTATGTGTCTGAAATACGAGAAGATAAAAGTAAGCTCCAAGCTTTATGAATTAGAGATACTTGCATTCAGAATGCAAATATAGGTAGTGAACAGTTGAAACAAGAACTACTGCGATATAACAAAAAATCACAATAACTGCATTCGTTAATTAGAAGTAGGTATTACACACAAACCTTATACTAAATATAAACAGAAGGAATGCTGAGATAATGGAAGGTCGTGGAGAAGATGATACGTATAAGCGAAGTTGGTCAGCTGAACCCATGAAGACGAGTATTAGCACAAGATGAAAATATGCGAGCCATTGTTATGACTTTACTACCCACCTTTCTGCAAACAACTCTCTGAGGTGTTTCTTGTTAAGATAAAAGTTTGCAAAAATGATTTTATATACTTAGCTTATTTTGATTTTGCTTTATGTAAACAACATGCAGTTCACCCGATGAATACATCCGATATTTGCTACATAATTATACAAGGTAAACAGGTGAAAATATTGCATGCTGTAGTTAGGTAAGTATAATAAGATGGTTTATAAACATTGCTGTTTCTAGGAGATTTAACAGCGTTCTGCAGGTTGACATTGGAGCTCCTGCAACAAGCAGGGCTGTTTCTACTGTGTAACATGTTATGGTTGACTAAATAGGAATTGCTCTTTTACTGTCTCCTTTAGGATTTAATCGCATCGTGATTTTGCATTAGTGTCCAAAAGTTAAGCATAATTCGGAAAACAGAGAACTGAAAGAGAAAAGGGTGAGCGAGCGCCATGAAACGTTATCGCGGTGTGTGCCTCCCCTTCCTGGTGATCTCTGATAAGTAGGTTCACGGTTCAAAGGTAAACAGAACTAGAGCAGCAAACCTGTACCAGAGTTTCAAACCCAGCGTGACTCATTCGTTATTGTTCTCCCATTGTGAATAGAGAGTAGTTACTTCGCAAAGTGTTTACAAGACAACACCTACATGCCACAAAGACGTCAACTAAACCCTGTTCTGAAGGGTAGAATCTTCGCAAGTTTAGAGGTAGGTCAGACACAGACCACAGTCCTTATGTGCCACAAAGTGTCACTCCCAGACTTTGGCTACGTTTCAAGAAACGGGTGTTCCTCGAATCCCTGTATGTGATCGCCCACGTGTCGCAACATCGTAATAGGACCGATATTTGACCATAACAGCACAAGGACATCGGAGAATGCCCACGAGACAACTGTCTTCCGAGATTGCAGCCGCCTCAGGCGTTCGAATTTAGAGGCAAACTGTATACCGGAGGCTCAGGGCAGTCGTCCTCTATGCCAGCAGAGTGTCTCCCACTCACTCGAATACACATACGGTCCCGTTTATAATACAGTCAGTAACGGCAACATCAGACCTTGAATGAATGGAGGAAAGTGCATTTTCAGCTGAGTGCAGATTCATTTTAAACAATGATTCACGTCGCAAAATAATCTGGAGAGAACGTGGAACCCGGTTTCATCCCACCAACATCGTGATAATACGCCCATTTGGTAGTGGTAGCGTACTCGTGTGAACAGGCATAATGTTTAACAGACGTGCAGATCTGCACATCTTCAGCGGTGGTACAGTGACGGCTCAGAGGTACAGAGACGAGGTACTGGAACCACATGTGTGACTTTTCAGAGGCACAGTTGGTCCACACTTCATCTTAATGGTCGATAATGCACATCCGCATAGAGCCTATCTGGTGGACGACCATCTTGAGAGGGAACAAATCCAGCGTAAGGACTGCCCAGGGATGTCCCCGGATGTGAATCCTTTAGAGCATTTAAGTTAATTGATGGAAATGAATGATTTCTTCACAGTAGCCGTATTTAGGTTTACCGGGCAAATATATGAGTCAATTGGAGAATTAAATGGCAAAACGGCAAGTTGGCCATAGTAGCTCAATTGGTAAGAGCGATTGGACGGATACCAGTAGATCCGTAGTTCAAATCCCGGCCATGGCATTGAATTTTTCAAGTTGACTCTATCCAAAACCTTTAGAGCATGCCTGGGATGCATTAGAAAAACGATTTGTAGCCCCAGCGAAGGCACTTCTAGGCCTCCAACATGCTCTCCGTGAAGAATGGGAACTGCTGCTTGCAGAGCTCTTGAACCACTTCATAGTTAACATGCCATGGTGCTGCGAGGCCTGTGTAGTCATCAGAGGTTACCCAGTTCACACTAACCGCTCAACACCATCAATATAATTGTGGAAGTGATCGTTCCATTTTGTGCTTGCGTAAAAAGGTGCCCCGAGGTCAAAATTATTTTCTGTTTCTCCCTCTATTACATTCCAGAATATGTATGAGGTATTGGTAACAACTTGCAACCAACCTTTGTCAGTAAGTCATATTATAAACGAATTTGCCTGCTACTCAACTTATAGGACTCTTTATAAATTTCCTACAGATCTTCATGCTCTACTAGATGAACCAAAGAATCTACAATCACTGTATTTATTTCTACAAGGCTGTAAATTAACTTCAATATAAAAATCTATTCACCCTTACCTGATCTAGGTGTATCATGTGAAATGAGAACTGTAATTAATAAGTAATACATAAAAAGTATGAACATAGTACTGTGAAATGTTGATTCTTCAGTTCTTTATGAAACATATTGCATTATGCTTAAATGTTGTACAGTTGTGATAGTTTGGTAATAAAATATTGAATTTTGCTTAACTTTTGAGCACTAGTGTAAACGCGGCTGTTATGTGATGCCTTTGAAATCTCGTTCTCTTGTATGGCCATGAGGGGAAACAAACGTAATAGCGACTTATCAGTTGAAGTAAATGATAAGTATTTGACAACTCACTTTGATTATTATAAATAGAATCGCTAAGATGATCATTGGCACTAAAAGTTGACAGTTTTGCTATTTTAACGAGACCTGCATTTTTGTGTAAAAAGGTTTTCCATCGCTCGTATAACGTTGCAGAGCATCCTTTAAGATGGGATATTTACAGCTATTCCTAAAAAAATTAAAATATTCGTTTTATTTATCACGAAAGTCTCTTAGGCATATGGTAATTTTGTAGTAATCTTCAGACCCATTTTTGAGAAAATAAAACGTAACAAAAACTACGTTACAGATACATTAGGATAGATACTTCCTTGATAAATGTCTTAAAAGTTAACTTAATACTTAGATGAGATGGTGTTTATCCAATATTTCGGTTTTGAGTTATGCAGTTCAGACACACACGCATACACGCACTTTTTTCTCTACAAAATGACGTCCAATAAAATTCGTTTGCAATGAAATTCGAATCAATTTTTTGGTGGAGTACAATGTTTCCTTTGCGTATTATAGGAATGCTTTAGACAAGGTAAAAATGCAATGGTTATATCTGTTTAGTGCTATAGCGAATGGGATCCCTTACACTAATATGTATTTCGTATTTTATAAATTCTTTGCTTTCCTCCTAATCTTGGAAATGAATCTTAGACAAAGTGAGTATTATATTGATAAATGTGATGGGCATCCTTCTTTGTCCAGAATGTAGGTGTGAGAGCAAAATCGACAATTGCGCACTAGGTACATACAATTTTTGCCATGGTAAGCGATAGCATGATGTGGACAGAAAAGCCGATTGTCATTCCTCTATCGTACTGATGACTCGTTTAATTAACACATTTGATCACAGGTCCGATAGCCCAGAATCGCTCAGCAATTTTTAAAAACCAATGTGCCTTTCGGTACATGAACATAAATTGGATTTTTATTGGTCGAGTGTCGCCGTACATGCAAGGGAGTGAACTACTGTGCTGTGAAATTTGGATATCGGGGACAATCATCGTTCCTTTTGTCTTGTGATCGGATATTAATCCAGCATTCCCATATCTGCATAAGGTGTCTGCTTTTGACATTTTTGAATGCTTGAGAGCACTATGCATTTTGGTTTTCCGTTTATCTTTGTTTTATAAAAATTCGTATAATGAATAGTGCTCTTGTTCCTAAATTTGAAGAATCAAACTGCTGTTACACAATCCAGTAAACAAGTGAGCAGATTTTTTTTTTTTTAATATTAGTGGAAATTGAATTCCTGCTAGCGTTATTGCATTAACTTCTAAGTTAACGCAGTTTCTTTCTTCACAACCCCCATCCAACTGTGATGTTTCAGGACCTGTAACAAATAGGCATTTTCTGGGAGCTTAATACAAATTTAAGCACAAAAATTTATAATACGTCGTAAGTTGTGTCAGTTTCTTATGCTTGTTATGCACTCAGAACAATGCTGCTACCGATGGTTACACATACGAATAAAAATAATGAAAACTTGGTATGGCTTCTTTAATATTCATCTTAGAGAAATGTTGTAAATAATAAAACTTGTTATTTAACAAATTAAACTTGATAACGTAGTAATGTACATTTATCTACAAATCAGTATAACCTAATATTGTCTGTACTTTGGGCCCCGTTATAACATGTAGGTATTTTCATGTTCCACTATGAACTTCCCTTCTTAAAGATTATGATAAAGAAAATCGCAACAGGTAGTAATCAGTCAGCAGAGGAGAAATGAAACGCCCGCTTTTGCTACATACGGTACCACAGGCGGTGACACTGATAATACCTGAGATGGCAGGGGAAATTGGAGATCCCGGAGAAAACCCGCACCAGCGCCGTGTTGTCCACCAAAAATCTCACTTTGCGGTCGCCTAGGATCCGGTCGCCTAGGATCCACTTTAAAATAGTGTATACTGGTATTAATCTTTACATACAACGGACTCAAAATGAAATTAGCCATAGCATGCTTCAATGGAGTAGCAGTTGTAACCTTAATGTATTAATGTTTTATTTTAGTAAACAAAATATAATTAACATTTAGTGGAATCAGTATAACATCTGTCTCCAAATAAGGTTTTTATATATTAAAATTACACTTTGAAATTTAAGGGACGTTTCATTTTCACTATAAGATAATTTAACTCAATGACAGAGACAGCAATTAAAGAGAGTTAATTTTAAGCTCACTTAAAATTGCATCGATTTGAACATGCAATGATGCAACAGGTCGACTGATATTGACAGAAAGTTTTATAGAATTGCACTTAGCTGCTCGTTACGCTTGTTGGTAAGCAATGGTTTGTTTCAGCTAAACGTTAACGGAGAAGTTAACCTCGCAATTTATTATACATATTATAAGTAAACAATACCTAAAATATGATTCTTTTTCTATATTCTTCGGCATGCTTGATATTGCAATGACATAGGATGTTAAAATATGCAATAAAAAAATAATTTTCAGCACCCCTTTTCATTCTGCTGAGTAAAAAAAATAATCCAATCTCTATTCCTTACGGAAAGGACGTTTTCTTAGGCTACCTCATAGTCCCACTGATTGATTCCACGTCGTTCCTTTGGCCTAACAGGAGAGCAGTCCAGTTTGAGTAGCGAGGGTAGTAAAAGAGAAAATTGAGAGGGAAAGTGCTTGCTGCACTTACTGAGTGCCAATTTGCAATTCATGCTGTAGGTTCGTTAAATGTTGCTTTCAATCATTTTAGTTAAATACACTTACACATATTCTCGCATGCTTACTTCCAGACTTTGTGAGTAGGGACGGACTCGAATTAAAGGAATTAAAGACAAATTCCCCCGCCCCAGGGGTAGAGAAGGAAGAGAAAATGTGTTCAGTTTCGTAACAACGTGAGCTGAGCTGCAAGTTCCATTTGTGTCTGATGAGAATATGATTTTCTTTGAAAAGTGAGTCGGAAAGGGTACAAGGTCTACTAAGTTTGTTCACCAAGAAAGACTTCGGATGCAAAATTATTTTATTAATTTATTTTCTTCCGTGATTAAGTGTGAAAAGTAACATGCTACGAAATGGCCAAAAAGATTTGCAAAAAGTTTCTTAAGCAGACTTCAGATGTCAAACAGATATTTAATATGTTCTCTGTCTTTAACTCCTGTCCCTTAGTTTTATGTCTGTTATAAAGGTAACGATGTCTTCTCTATTCTGGTTGTAAACGACTTACCTTTCACATGAATCAGATAGGAGGTAAATCCGGGAATCGAATTGTGGATCTTCAGCTTACCACATCGACATTCCATTGAGCCGGCATTTCCATTTCGTGACAGTGTGATTTGAGAGGATTCAGGTCACGTCCCAAGAGGATGCGACAGTGGAGTTCCAGGGTTTGTTTCTGGCCTCAGTTTTGGACGATTTTCTTCTCGAATTGCCTTTCCGCATTCTCTAGTAAGTGTTTATTTTATGTTTTCCTTAACATTTTACCTGCTGGCAAAACAATATGGAAACCTCGGCTCTGAAACGAGTTGGAAGTGCCTTTCAATTGAACCGTTAACATCGTATTAACTAAACTAGCTAATCAAGACATAATTGTATTTCCGTCTAAAGATGGGAGTTTCTTTTCTAAGAAATATAATTGTATTTTTCATTATGACTGCACACTGAATTCTACTGCTCCTTTATTTTGTATCAGATAGTTACTATTTATTACTTAAATAATGCTTATTATCTTCATCATCATAAATATGAAGTGTTAAGATAAGAATGTAAGTCTTATCATGTTCAACTTATTTGTAGAGTTAGGGAATGTAATGGGCACTCTCCTATATTACTGAACAAAGATACCAGTACTGTTTTATGCAGATGACCTAATGGTAAGAGTTATAATAAAAATAGGTCTGCAGAGAGCAATTAATGAAATCCATAAATCCTGTTCATAAGGGGTATTCAAGTAAATGGAAATAATTTAAAAATTATAGATTTCAAGAAAAGTAAATTATTTAAATGATGAATAGTAAAGAAGCTGGTTACTTAGGAGTAAGTAACAATGGCGGGTGAGAAGCACATTCTAGAAAGGTGATACTAAAATGTAGAGCTGCCATGGCAGGACTAACAATAAGTAATTGTAAGTTGAAAATATCTGCCAATTGGTTAGAAAAGACGTACGAAGCATTGGTACAATAAAAATTGTCCATGCAGTACAAATTTGGTGTGGTTTAAAATTAGTCAGTAAAGTAGATCAAGTATGCAGCTCAATTTGTTAATTACTTTTGGGTTAAGCTAGTCAGCATCAAGGGCATGGTAAATTTAGGAACAGCAGGGGGGAAGGAATAATTATGGAAACGTATCAAATAATGTTATATGTGCTTTCAAAGGAAAGATGAATATATATTTTGTTAAGAACACGATATGATTCCAAATTGCAATAGCCGTTGGTCAAAAATAGAGAGAGAATTGAACAAGCTAAATGGGAGATATTTGGTAACGGGAGGGAAAATAATAGTTTGTGGAAGGTAGTGAGAAATAGGATCGGTTATAAAGAGAAACAAAATATCTGGGGAAATACTGAATGAAATCTTAAGTTGAATTAAGAACTATTAACAAAAAAAGAGGAGAGAAGGTTATATTGCCTTATATAGAAGGAACTGTAGGAGAGGAGAGGTTTAGCATGGACAAGAACAGGCTTAACAGAAGTGAATCGGGAATATGTGTCGTATGTGAAGAAAAGAACAAGATATGCTTCTAGAATACGAACAGATAGAAAAGTGGAGAGAGGATGCTTGGGAAGCAAAGTGGGGGGAAAAGAGGCAGGAAAAAGTAGAGTAATAAGAAAGGTAACTATCGGTGGAAAAGGAAAGAAATGGGAAAAAAGTGCTAACTGAAAGCCAAAGCTTCTAGTCCCAAATCCTAAAAAGAAGGAATAAAATTGGAGTCAGTTTGTTAAATTGTTTTCCCTTCATTACTTTTAAGCGTTGAAGAGTTTTGCATCGTGGCTTAAAATGAGTGTGTATAGAACTCTATACACGATTTTTTCTTATTAGAAAAAAATGGAATTTTTAGAAATGACCAGGAGCAGTTTCACCTACACATCAAGTGTTTTGAGTTTACGAGGCAAACCTAATGAAAACTTAAAGCAATAACGCGGATGTATCTTTAGAAGCTCTATGAGCCTGTAGCCATTTTTGTTAAACAGAATTCCCAACGTGTATTCATCTTTCATTATCTAGATAATTTGTTGAACTCGACAAAATATACACAAATTCCTCCTATCATCAAGAAGCGGACCACAGTTTGGTCTGCCCTGCCCTTCTTCAAATTATCATCTAGTGGAGGTCTACGGGTAAGTGCAGTGGCAAATAACAGAATTGTCATATAGTTATTGTTTACGTAGTTGCGTTTTAAAATAAGATATGTTTTATTAATCTTTAATGGCAGCTGTATTTGTTTTTTCAGTCTTAAATTCTTTACCTACTCATTACTTGATTGAAATCTGCATTTGTCCGATTCTTTAATATATAGCCTAGTGATCGGTTTCATGAGTCGCAAATCCCTTATGGCTGTATGAAATAAAAGGCGTGCGTGCAAATTCCATAATTTTCTGCTCTTAAAAACATTTTGTGCTTCTTAATGTAAACAGAATAACCCAGGACATGCGTGGTTTCTGAATAACACATAGCAGGAATTAATGCTTACATCACAGAGTAAAATTAGATCTCAGACTTATCTTCCATCAGATAAAAGTTTAGGTTGGCTAAAACGAAGCTACAGGAGAATACTTGAATCAAGTTCTAAAACAGATTTCAATTGCAGTACAAAATGCATATATTTCACTCGTAAGGATGGGGATGTAAAGTCTGAAAAAATGTAGATTATTAAAAGATTTTAGGAAAGCGAATCAGAAGAAAACATTTTGTTATGCACATTGCATCACCAGTTCTAATAGTCTGTTATTCATTAAACGAAAAAGAAAAAAGTAATCTTTTGATATTTCAGACCTTCCTTCCTAAGTAGTACCAGCACATTCCGTTCGCAAATAATAACAGATCTCTTTCCCTTTGCTGAATACACATAAATAAAGAAATTGATGAGTGTAAGAGTTTACTAAAATAAATTATAATGGGTGGTATGCATAAAAACTAGGCAATTGCTTTTGCTTCAAATCTGTAGCAAAATCTAGCTAATGCTTCGATATATATGCATAATACTATCTAGCAATTGCTTTTGCTTTAGCAAAGGCTAGATCACGTAGGCCCGGTTAAGCAAAAGCTATGACGAGTAGCAATTGCTAGAAATGGTATGCATAACACCTAGGAATTGCTTTTGCTTCATAGCAATTGCTACGAATAAATGAAGTCTGCCTCAATGCTGACTTCGCTAGCTTAGCAAAATGTTTATCGGAAGCAGAACAGTCTGCGTTTATGAATATTCGGGAAAGAAAGGTCTACAGACAAAGGAGGAACCCCGAAGAACGGGATTTCAAAAAGTTATATAGATTTAGCAGTGAAAATGTTACGTGGTTAAGTGATTATTTTGTGGGAGAAAATCGCGCGGCGGAGCTTTGAGTGATTAGCAGAAAATGAGGACTTTTTGAAGATACGTTGGAGACCCGGGTTTCCAGGTTGGAGTTGGAGAGGACATGGGTATACACCAGAGTACAGTGTCAAGAACTGTCACATACGTAGCAAGCAAAATAGTTGAAAAAACTCATTTTTGGATGTCGTTTCCTTCGGATCAACGGAGTATGCACAATGCTAAGCTTCAGTGGCAGAGGAAGTACCTTTCCTATCTGCAGCTGGTGTTCTCGACTGTACACATGTGAAAATTCCAAAACCAAATCATCACGGAGATGAATACATTAACCGCAAAGGTTATGCTTCCATAAATGTGCAAGCTACATGTACGAGGATTGTTGCACCAGCGTTGATATTCAGTGCCTGGGTCAGTGCAGGACTCACGCATATGGCGTAACAGTGCACCGTGTGCAGTAATGAAGAGAAGCATAAACACCTTGTTGATAGCAGATGAGGTTTACGGAGTGGCACCTGGGTTAATGGTTCCTTATCGCAATCCTGTTACACTACAAGAAATTGCATTTAATAAACTCTTGGAGATAGAACGCGGGCATAGTATGCTGTTTCTCCTTTTAGCGGTTCATTTCTTATGGGTGATATGCATAGAAACTCTCGTGGCATAGAGGCTAGGCCGTTTATATCATCATGTTGCAACCAGTATGTGTCTAGCATTTGATATTCTCCTTTACTGCATGTTGCAGCAGAGAAGCCATTAATGCAATTGATGCTCACCGCCAGATTGTGGACTATGTTAAGTTTCTCTTGCCTCTGCTAGGGACGCATGTGGAATGTAAATGACAAGTTTAGAGCTGGTTAAGCATTGCGGATCTTCATGTTTGTGAAGTCTTTGAAATTATACCACATCCTGTAAGTGTTCACAACAGCATGAAAGCGAGCATGCAGCTCTAATGTTTTTTTGGAGCAACCGCTATTGCCTAACACTCGTGTATTAGACAAATATTAGTTAAAACAAATTAGTAATATTGGTCCTTAATTGGGAGAACATTTATCATCATGAATAAACATAAGTCATTTTAATGTGAAGTCTGTCACGAGTTAATCCAGTTGGCTCCTGTGGTCAAGACAGCAACCGACTTTTTCCTGCGGTCATATTAAACTGTAGCGCTAAATGGTTTCTGCATATTTTTGTAAATGCTCTCAATTGTAGGAGTGAAAAGCTATATATAGAGGTTAGTTGTAAAGTTATTGTTTAGAGTACACTGCTATAAAGTGCAAATAAAATTAAGTATACTCAAAAATTTAACATTGTTTTGAAGGACTGTAAAGTAAAAATATACCGTGCTTTGTATTTTATTAGTTGTTTCAGAAACAATTATTTTTAATTGTACGTTTCCTTGTCACAGTTTTACAGACAGTGTGCATGTTATACTTCAACATATCACAACTACAAAACTAATAGGTGAATATAATAATTTATATTTTATTTTCAATATAAAGACAAAACAGTATGTCCTTATAGTTATCGAACGTGGATTATTCTGCCCAAAATGATGGAGAAAACAAAAGGAAAATCATGCGCGAGTATCAAAAATTAGTAAACTGTCGCACACAATCTCTAGTATAGTGGCATCTGTAAAAGTCATCTATTGTTTCTGGATTTACATAGAGAGCTAAAAATAATTTAAGCATTTGCTATTACCTAGTTACAATTTATTACTCTTTTTTACTTCCATAGCACATCTCTTTTTAAACCATGTCTGACAGACCGATAACATTTGCAAAATTTTAATTGTGTTTGGCCACAGGGATGCCATAATGTACCGCTTATTAAATGTTCGCCCGCCTCGGTAGCGTGGTGGTAGCATGTCTGCCTCACGTTCAAGAGGTCCCGAGTTCGAATCTCGGTCAGGGTGAGTTACTTGGGTAAGGTTTTTTCCGGGGTTTTCCCTTGTCCTGAAAGATGAATGTCGGGTAACTCTAAGCTCTATGGACCCTGGGCTCATTTGAGCACCATTTCACTCATTCCATTCATCGTCCGATATGACTTAACGTTGGAGGACGTAAATTACCAAAAAAAAAAAAAAAAATGTTTATGTACTATAAGGAGGAAATATCTTCTTCAGATTTCCCACTCATCCATTGCAGAGAGCAACATAACGTTTAATAGTATATTCCAGCAGGAAGTGAAAACAATAGACATTAGGTGACTTTCACTAGAGAGTGGCGTCATAGCCGTCAGATATATTAGTTCTTACTGTTCGTTTTCAAGAGAACTGAATCAAGCGCAAAAGGTAAATTTAGAAGAAAAAACAAGTAATTTATGAGTCATGCGTTCCATTCCATCAGCGAAGTTCAGTATTCCAAAATAAAGCTGGGCTATCAGAGTTCTTTCTGGAGCAAAAGGTACCCATCCTAAATGCACCAAAACTACGATAGTAAACCTACCTTTTGAATTTAAATTCCAGAATTAATTTTATTTATTGAGACTTTATATAAATATTACATTTCCATTTAGAGCCGAAGTAAAATATGGATAACTAATTTTAAGCTTGTGTATAGGTATTTTAAATGGTCTTTGTAAAAATAAACGTTTTGATAGCAACTACTAAAATATAGTTATTTTAGAAACAATTACCTAATGACAGTTCGAGCACATTATTTTTCAAATCAATTGTAAGCAATATTTAAAACCTGTATGTCTACTGTAGATCTATGTGACCAGCCTTAACAGTTCAGATCCTTTGTTGTTTGTAGTGTTTATCGCCCGGTTTTACTACATGCAGCACCGCAGGCGGTTACACTTATGATATATGAAATGAAGGTGGAACACTGGTAGAATGAGATGGCGGTTTTCCACTGCAAATCTCGCATATGGCCGCCTGGGATAGAATCCGAGCCGCTAGATCCTTTATTAATATGTTTCTCTCATACCATGAACAATAATAAAATGTGGATAAAATAATTTTTGGAAACATAGACTGTTAATTCAAGAAATACATACAGGCCTGCTGCCAGCAGTATTAATGACCCAACACAAACGAACAATTAATAATTACAACTTGAACCATTACCTTAAAATCTATGTGGACAATATTGGAACCTTAAACTAGTGTCAACTGGAGCACCTTTATGTGAGCCAGGGGTAAAATTATGTGTTTGTATTAATTAACGCTTCAACCGGGAGCCAATTGAGTTTCACCAATGACAAATATTTTCTAGCACAAATGAAGCTTTCTTGAACGGTTTAATATATAGTAATTTGCTGAAAGTGCGTGTAAATACCAAATGTGGAGTACACGATTCTAAACATGTATCAAGCATAATTCAGTTGAAATTCTGATACACTCGGAAAGTTCTGCTAATCTTTCACTTTGGACACTTAAGTCGGTCCTCCTTTAAATCTTATCACACGCTATGAGATCAAGTTTTGTTAAGTCAGAAGCTTTAATGTGGCAAAAAGGATTATCCAGTATTCCTCCAGAGTAACACTTACGAAAAGACGATTAAAACCAACACATGAATAAAAATGCCTAGCGGAAGGGACGGAATCCAAATATTGAGTAGCGCAATAAACTAAATGTAATGAGGAGAAAAGAACGAGGTTTAGTCTGTTAAATTACTTTGTTACAGTTCTCGTAAAGTTCTTTACGATAGAAGTTAAGTATTTTAATGGCCAGCTGCAAAGTTAAAGGCAAACTTTTCTTGCTCCCTTAATGGTCGAAAATGTACGGTTCTACCGAGGAATGAAAAATATAAAAATAAAGAGATACTGTGCTGTGGATTTTAAGGATAATGGCTTTATCTGGTCTCATTATAGTGAAACTGTGACAGGCAAATTCAAATCTCGGCAGACCCATTCCGGTGGATATTACTATGACCTCGACGTGTTTATCGTCAGCCAGTTCAATCCACAAGTAGGCAAAATGCGGGGTGACCTGTTATAATTATTGATATCATTCATTACCTTATCAAAGCTAAGAACTTAATTTACGATACGGTGCAATATCAATGACTGAGAGAAGTTAAACAAAAAGAATCGAAACCGGCGCCTTCTAGCCTGAAGCTATGATCAAGCAGACGGAAAATGTACCTTTCATTTATACTAATGGTAAGATTTAAGGATATAGATAGCAAAGACTGAAAAGAGGAAATTTAAGTACAAAATCTGCAGAATAAGCTTTAATGACAGCACAAATTGGCTACAACAGACAGTACATATAGAAAGTGGTGATGCTGCTCTATGTGCCTAAAAGTTATCTATTAAGGAACCTAGCTGTTTGTGACAAATCTTATCTTACCCTGTGCCTGTGCGAGTATTGTTCCAAGGTCGCTGTGATTTTTTTGATTTTTGATTTATTTATTTTTGTAATATACGTCCTCCAACCGTAAATCATATAGAACGATGAATGAAATTGGTGAAATTATGCCCAAATGAGTCCGGGGACAAAGGAGCTTAGAGCTACCCGACATTCGTCTTCCAGGATAAGAGAAACCTCTGGAAAAACCCTATCCAGGTAACTCACCCCAACCGAGATTCGAACTCGGGACCTCTTGAACGTGAGGCAGACACGCTACCATCTACGCTACCGAGGCGGGCTCGCTGTGAAATTACCTTGTGGAGTCCTCGCTGTAGTTGCTAGCTGACAGGGGCTCGTCAACTCGATGGCCAGTGAGGTACTGCAGAGCAAAGCTTCGAGTTGAATTCGGAAAGAATGTAAAACAAAGGAGTTGCTTACGCGAGCCAATCGTATATACACGGCGAGTCAGTGTATTTGCAATCATTCTTCTCGACAGCAACATAATATACATTGGCAGACGGAAGCAATCATCATAACATGACTGAATATTGTCATAAGGGGAAGGAGGGGAGAATCGAAAATTTTGTATCATTGACGGGCGGCTGCAATAGTAATTTACATTTGCGTACAGCAATTAATTGCCTAACCTTTCATAACACATACACACACAGACAAATAAACACAAGCTCCCATGTGCTTTATTTGCGGTTTTTTCACTTACTGTACGCCAAGTTACTAATATTTCGAGCTTCTAGTAAACAAGATAACAAGCGAATACAGCGCTCTTCACTGAAGATCAATAACCCTCGACTCTTTGCCACGTTGTAAGGATTTAATCATTAAAAGTGTTATATTGCATTCAGAATTTAACTGTCTTTTATGTCTGAAGTCAATATGGCAACGCGAACCTAAAGGTAATTTCTCACCCATAATAGTTACTGAATTGGCAGGATAGTTTACCTCCCCAAAATATAGCCGAACTACCGAAAGTAATATTACGAGTCTGTTGACCATGTTTTCACTTAAGACTAGCGTTAAGACTACGTTGGATTTTTCCCCAAAATAAAATGTAATAAAAACTTGGAAACAGAGACGAACGTTAAGACCTTTTTGTTTTTGTACTTAAATACACTTTACACATAAATCTAGTATTTTCATGATACCTACTGTTTCTTAATGTAGACTTTCTTATTTCATTCACTAGCGGCAGTAATTTTAACTTTCGTCTCCATGTCGCGATGGAAATTCGAAACTTTCACAAATGTCGTAGCTGTTATCCATTTAAACAACACATACAAATGTTCACCTCTTCATCTAATGGAAATGGAAAGGTTAAAGGCATATGGAGATTGGCATTACCAAAGATTCTAATGAAATTAAATATTTGCTCCTATCAGAGCTGCCAATTTGCATGCATGCATTTTATGCGCTTGACTTGAGAACATTGGTTGGGCTCATGTAAATACTTGAAAACGATAGATGCCAATCTTATAATGAGACAGAAATTTATTTTCCACTCATGGCTGTGCAAAAGTCTGTTACTTAGAATCCGCTGCATTGTTTTATTTTCACATGTTTATCATCACACAATATTAATTTAACACAGACAAGCTTGGTAAACACTACCAGTGCTTGCAGATAATGTTTATCTCGAATATAATCATACAGTACTACGAAAATACAAAGCACACAGTTTACAAAGTTGTAAGTTACATAATGTTCAGTACGTTTTCGGAGAAGTGGTGTATTTTATTCTTAAAGTGACCGAGCATGCGTTAAATTGTGTTTCAAAAATATTGTCGATATATAAATTAAAGTGTTATATTTATCTTTTTCTCTGTGTTTGTGACATGAGTGTGTTAACAGGTCCATAGAAACTGCAGCAAGGGATTGCTCTATTAATAAATGTGAAACGATACACTCATATGCAGACAATTTGTATTTAATCTATTCAACATGTTTAAAAAACTTCTCCAATCAGAATATGTTGCAAAGGTAGACGTTTCAAAAAAAGTCAGGAATTTTATATGGAAGTTTGTAGTGTAGGTAGCATACATACGTTGTTACGAATTTGGAGTGAAGCAGTACTATCCGAACAAAATGGTAGTGTTCTTGTATTTAAATCTCCGGCAACTATATAAGTTGAGAAAGAGTTGCTGGTTTCAATGATTTTGAAAAATAACGCCGTCCAGGTAATAGTTTAATGTTTCAAGAGTATTTAATTGGATATTGTTTAATTACAGAAACAATCGGCCGCGCTGTGGCTGCGTGTAACACGTGCTGTCATGTAGAGTTAACGCTGGAACACGCCCTCTACATTTTACAACTATGCAATGCCAGTGTTCATATGCAATTAAATTTTTCACTTTCTTTAGATTTCCGAATTATCTTGGGTTGGTGTAGTCTTTCCTGATGGTCTAACGTAGCGACTCCTGCATAGAAACGGTATGCGAAATATCACATCGGTTATAACAATTGCCGTTCGCTGTTATTTGCCTGGATTGCTTTTCAGGCGAGCTGCATAGAGAATTGAATTAAAATGAAATCAACGTGGACTCAATGTGGAAACCTCACAAAGGGAAAAGGTACTATTACTGTATGACACAAGTTTTATGCACGTCAGTCTGTCAGAGCTCCGGTCAAATCAGAGAAGGATTGTGTCTGTTCTCAGAGGGGATTCTAATTCTAGAATGCTCTGTATGCACAAGCTGAGGGATATTTGCTTGAGCCATGTATTATATTGACATCAGGAAAGCACACGTCTTCTTTTGTTCAGCTCCAGAAATACATTTGCAACATCCTATTTGCAACATCCTATTAATTTGTTCAATTAATCACATTTCAATTTCATCAAAAATAGCATATATCATGCAAATGCTGTTTTTGTCCACAATAATTAATGTTTTAACCATTTAAGTATATAAGATTTCGCCCGCTTAGCGATATGGGTACACTTCTCAACGGGGGCCATGCTTAGTGTAAATGAAATGTGTAGTGTTTAACGCCCGCTTTTCCTACATACGGCACCACAGGCGGTGACACTGATGGTACATGGGATGAAGACGGAGCAACGGTGGAATGAGATGGCGGGGGAAACCGGAGGTCCCGGAGAAAACCCGCCCCAGTGTCGTGTTGTGCACCACAAATCTCACTTTGCGGTCGCCTGGGATCGAACCCGGGCCGCCTTGGTGAGAGCCAAGCGGTCTAACCACTGAGTCACGGCGCGGCTTGCGGGCCATGCTTAGGATGCAACTGATTATCCGTGACGATAGGATGATTTTTGTAATGAACTGTAGCGTAATATGAAATTTGAACTACTCATAATGAGGCCCCGAATGTTTCGTCTGATGAAAGTAAAAATTTAATTTATTTATGGACGCTCTTTAATTGCTGTGGTTCTCACCGTTCCATTCTGTATTACGCACCAGAGACTGCTTGCTTTGCTCATGTGCATCTTTATCATATGTCTTTTACGTGTTCTTTTACGTGTCCTCAAACCACGACATAAGATCTAGGCTTTACATCCCTTTCGAGAGATGCCATGGTAATGATTTTTATGCCGGAATAATCCGTCGACCTTCGCAGGGTTTAAACCCGCGACCTCGGGAACTAGTGACTAGCGTGTTATCCCTAGACTACAGAAGATATGTGATGGAAGTTCGGTTGCAATGTGAAAGCTTTTTCCACAAATTTACGGATATTTGAACACCAGACTCACAGGTTTGAAAGCCAATAACCTTGACCACCAGAACAAGCTTAGAGAAAACTACTCCAAAGGTGTGAATAGGATAGTTCTTGCCCTCCCTACCTGCAGTAGCTACTGGTAGGATACACTCTACACAAGAAATTCTAAAATCCGTTTTCTCTACCATTCTTCTGCTTTAGTGGTGACGAAGAGAGGGGACGTAGTGACATGGCTTGACACCTTGTGAGTTCTATTTCTCAGGTCTGCACTAGCCCAAGTTCCCACTTCTAAAAGATGACAGCAAACTGTCAGCTGTTCTTTGGCTAATCCTTTTTATGCGCTTTTGCACCAAAAGCTGCCTGTTTGTTACTGCTGTTGCTCATGGGATTTCCGCATCCTTCAGTCTGAAAAGGACGTTTGGGTTCGTTGAGTATTTCAATGCAGCCAGCCACAAAACACATTTCATACTGTCCTGTACCAACTAACAAACACGTTGGCTGCCCCCGTAGCTCAGTCGGTAGAGCACCTGCCTACCGTGCTAGGGGTCCCGGGTTCGATTCCCGGCGGTGGGGGTGGGGATTTTTCTCCGACCAAGATAATTCCCCATCTTCCCCAGAGTCTGGAAGTATGAATGAGAGTGTGAATGTGCGTGATGTAATGATAAATAAACCCAAAAATAACGAGTTAACACCTTCAGTATGTTCCAAAGGAGAACGGCCGCCCATATGACCATAGTAGTTAAAGGCGGGGTATAATTGGAACAATCAAAAAAAAAAAAAAAAAAAAAAAAAAAAAAAAAAAAAAAAAAAAAAAAAAAAAAAAAAAAACGTTCTGTGCTGTCGCTCACTAGGTTGCAATCATCTGCATTCGAACTGTACTATTCTCGCTCATTCATGCATTCTTTGCATTACTGCCAACGAACGTTTTCCAGTTTCTTTTTCAAACCACATACCACATACTTTTTTCAGGCCAAGAATGCATGTGCATTCCTTATATTAATTCCTTTATCAGATATCCAATATCAAACGTTGTTTTTAGCAGCTATTCCAGATGAACGCGCATTTAATATAAGTAGTAAAATGAAATTATTTTTCTTATCCTTTAAAACCAGGAGTTTTACTTTTTGAAATATGAACTTTTGTATCTTTTATATGCATTTTGAGATAACTGAATTTATTTTTAATTGTTGGAAACAAATAACCGAAAAGATTTTAGGACAGGCATGGAGGACCATCGTAGACAATGTACGATATTATTTTGACTTAACCTTTAAATGAACATTTTAAATTCTAAATTTAAAAAAAAAGTTGTTATTATGAAGTTCTTATTCTTCAACAGTATTGCCTAAATCTAGCAGTTTATCTAACAGATGTTGTGCTGAATTCCATCTTGAAAACAATATTAATTTTTAACATATCTATTGTTATACGTAGCGTAATGGAATGGACCATTGTACTCCGGTTCCCTGTTATGGAATGCGCTCGGGTTAGGTTCCACCCGTAGGCTGTGCGGATATTAAGTCCGGTATGTAGGATCGGTGCCCACTGAGCATGGCGAATACCGGTCAAGAATGCAAACTTTCCGTCTTAGGGCCCCGAGATGCTGACTACATCTCTCCATACCTGTGGGTGATAAGCAGACATCGGATCCCGTACACCTTAGCAATCAATGTACGCGCACAGGTACTATATAAGGTTAGGCGCGACATCAACAAAAGTCCGTGTCAACAAGTATACCGATGTCCTGTGTGTGTACAGTCCGGTACGGATACAAAGTGTAAGCTATGCTACAATATGCCATCCTTCTCATTAGTACAGTGAACAACTACGTTTATTCATAAATTGTCGAATGTGGTTTTTCTGCGCCTCTCACTGAAACAATATAAAAATTTTGGGATACGCAGCACTGAAAATCCAGTGTTTTTGTGTTGAATACTGGACAATTCTTTTTTTGTTCGTTTGGTAGGTGGTGCGTTCTTTGGTATTGTTAATTTTTGCAGACACCTCCTCGACTGCTTTTAGACAGCTCGAAAGTACATTCTTCAAGCTGTTTAATGGTTGTTGATAATACCCAAAACTTTTGATTTATAAAATGGAGATTGTCCAGTAATTGTTGTGAAAGTAATGCTACTAACACAATATGTCCAACACCTTGCATTCCCTGAAAGGCAGATCTACCTGCGTGGGGAGCAGTAGTTGTAATGAATCTAAGGCTACGCGTTGGGAACCGGATTGTCCGTGTTGTCCTCGGGAGTGACGTCAGAAGACTCGTAAACTTCATATCCCTTTAAAGGTGTACGGGCTCCGATGTCTGGTGATAACTTTTGATTATGTGGACCTGAGGCTGGCGGTCGGGTTGGCAGGCTCAGGCCCAGGCTGGCTTGTGGATGGTGGATTACTGCGTACAAAATACCCATCACATGGTTGCAGTTCTAAAGTTTGTCAAAAGCAAGATTTATCTCAGTAATGAACTACTTCGTGCATTATACAACTTGTGTCGTACAACTTAAATTAACAACTTGCATTACTTGATTTCTAACATTTGAAAACAGGTTAAAAGTCAAGGTATAATATGCAAGTAAAATTTGGAGGTAATGTGGTTGAGTACATAGCTACACTTGAACTTCAAACTGAGATTTCAAACTTAAAAAAGGCTGCTTGATGTTGTAGCAGTTCGCTCAGTAAACTGGTTCCAATCATGTTATTTACAATAGGTTTCTTATACTCCTAAACGTGAAATCTGATATAGCTGTATAAAGTATCTTTGTGTGACTCCTGGAAATATCGAAATCATAAATTAAAAGGAATATTTGTGGTGTTCCTTGTACTATTGAAAAGAAAAAGTAAATATAGGCGTTCTTAATATCAGATAACGAAATAATAAACATATTAAGCATTATATTTATTACAAGTTTTAGTTGATAAATAATTATAAAAGGTAATCAATAATCTTCATCGATGATCCGAGTACACATCACTGTTTTGTGGCTTCTAGTCTTTTATTAGACGTTGCTGATTGTTCTCCGTAGTGACCCTTTTCTATAAAAGGTGTTTTTATATCCACACATCGTCTCATTTTTAAATTTGCACCGCTTCTTTGGATTTGTGCGACGTTTAATTATTGTTGCTGTTTAAACACAAGAACAAGTTATTATGTCACTAAAAGTTTAGCTGTAAAAGATTTGGCAAAAGCGACCTATGCAATAATATATGGTACCCTGCATAGATAAAGATTATCTGGTATACCGGCATTTGCAGTTATTAGCAATACGTGATAAAGATAAATGCGGATAGAATAAAGCAAAGATAGAGAGGATAAGCTAATAAAGGAAGTAGACAGATTTAGATATTTGGTATGCGCCATTTATTATTAAGATGAATCGTCGATGAATTAGAAGATGGGAATATAAATTGCGCCTTTAATAGAAAAAGAATCATCATCATGGATCCCTGGAGAAATAACTGGGGAAGACAGTGTAGGGTTACGTAGTACGCAAAATTTTACGATATAATTAAATTAGGGAAAAAGTTAGAAGCATTTGTGATGTGGATGGGGTAGAACATGGAGTTTCTGAAATGATCAAGCCAAATAATTAACAAAGGAATTTTAAAAGGAATTGAGAGAAATCTGAGCGCTATTGGGAAATAGGGAAAGAAATTGGCTGGGACATTGGAAGAGAGGATGTTGCTAGCTGAAAGATATGTAATTCCAAATAGGCAAAAGGTTGGAAGAGGGTCGCGGGTTTGAGTCCCGCCCTGGGCATGGGTGTTTATGTGTATAGTGTATGTGTGTGAAACTACAGAAAACAGATAGGTAATTAAACGGAAACAATAAAAAACGGTTAAATAAGGAAAAGAAAAATATATCTATGCACATAGATATATATTTTTTAATATTAAAATAAAAAAAGAAGGACATGTGACAGATAAATTAAGTAAATGGTTCACCTGCTGGGTCAGAGAAGAAATTAAAGAAATGGAAGAATGAGTTTGCAGTGAAGGACATGGGTTATAAAGTGAGTGATGTTGCCTATTATACAACGAATATATACACATGATGCGTCTAAACTGAGGCTGCTGAGGTAGTAAAAATCGATAACTAAGAAAGCTATCTGGAAGTTTTCTCAATTCCCATCATGACATCTCGTGAAGAAGTTCCTCAGATACCGACTGATGATGCACGTGAGCCATCTGTGCTTGATGTTTGCACTTCATCACTCGAAACAACTCCACAAGATCAATGGACCACATCCTTGCTTCCCAATTCGGAGAAGACGGTGCTTGAGCCAAATCTACGAGCTCCAGTGTAAATCTTATTTTCAGGAAACGGAAGCTGTTCCGCTCCGTGCTCGAATTAATTATCCAGCACCTTATGTGCCGCTATGAAAATGCCATAATCTGGAGCAGAGATTCTGCCAGAAATTTCCATCCCCCTTTTGCAGCATACGCGTTTGCATTAACGACTGGCGTAAGGACCAATAATAAGGTACTTATTAAAGGAAATTGAGGAATATATAGCATAGCTCGTTTAATCAAGGCCCTTGAGTGTCAAACGACTACTGTAAAATTGGAAGTCATAACTATATAGAAATTGACGGAAAAAAACAACTTAATGGCAGATAAAACAGTGTGTCGTTTAAAATCAGCTCTTTCACGGCAAACTATAGCTCCTCAATTCTTCCCTGTTTTCCACTCTCTTTTTCTCTGCTTATGAAAAATTTATCTTAACCATTCAGTTTCAAATTTATCTCTGGACTTAAATTTTTGCTGTTCACCATTCCATTCTACAAATCTCTTAGGACGAATTTGTTCTTATCCCAAGTAACATTTAATTTCTTTCTGTCCTCTTATAAGTTACACCGTGTTCATCTTTCGTCCATTATTTTAAAAATAGTTTCATTGCTTTATCTGCCCTTTGCACCTCAATTTTTACTGTAATCGGATTTCACATGTTCAAGCGGTTTTACTCGTTTAATCCATAAATTTAGGTTACCGCTCTTTGAGGTACCACAACTAATAAAGGATTTCACAAATGGGGAAACTCATAATACCCTTCCGCGCACTAAACATTCTGAAAATTAGTATTTTTTATAGCGTTTTGCTTTAGATTATCCAAAAGTCATTCAATCATTCTTTATATAAACAAAAGCATAATGTAGAATAGTGTATGTAGCGAATTTGGCAACTGCATTCAGTGCATCTGAAAGAGGGAAAAAACGGATGTTTAAATGGAAGTCTGTTGATACCAAATAACGATGCATTTTTTTGAATAAACAACTTTTTAGCTAAACTAGGATATTAAGGTACAGGTAAATTTTAATTTGAGTAGTACCTTTATTAATAGTATTACTCACTTCCCTGAATTTGATGGTAACGTCAATTCACGTTCAAAATGACCCTAGTTTTATCTCACGTGTAGGCTATTGTTTTTGTTTTTGCTAGCTTCCGTAGACCAGTCATATTGATTAAGTTTACGATGTAGGTTGAGAACGTAAATATATTGGTTCCAAATGATATATAAAATGAAGCAAAAGAAGCTTTATTACTGTAATGTGGAAACGAGTTTTCCTATTTGCAATGATATAAATACTGGTGAAGTTACTGCTTCTAATCCATTTGGAGGTATTAACTTCGGTGGCAATGTACTACAAGCTCATTTTCATGTAGTTAAAGAATAAAAATATTTGATGCTGTTAAAAGGTTTAGAAAATTTGCAGCTATCAGTCATTTATTTACTTTATCCCACTCGTTGCTGTAATAACATCACTTGATTTAAAGTCCAAGTTTTCTTACGTCGTTTCTCTGTAGTAACGGTGTCTGTTACAAGCATCTGTAGGATGGATATATGGATAAATTTCATACTTGTGAAAATGTTGTCTTTTGATTGAGACTGACTTGAATATTAAATTGTCTTTGTAACGGAAAGTGAGTATAAATGTAAAACCAAAACGCGGAGAGAGAGAGAGAGAGAGAGAAAGAGAGAGAGAGGAGAGAGAGAGAGAGAGAGAGAGAGAGAGAGAGAGAGAGAGAGAGAGAGAGAGAGAGAGAGAGAGAGAGAGAGAGAGAGAGAGAGAGAGAGAGAGAGAGAGAGAGAAAGTAAAGAGAGGCTGCGATACCGCTTGTAAATGCATGGTATGTGTGCTATATTTAGCAAGTGGTTTTTGTCATTTTGGTCAAACACTACGGATTCGTGACATATAAATTTCAAAACCTTATTGTAATTTTATTCTAATTCTGCAAATGATGAAGTGTAGTAGATCAAATATATTTAATAATTAATTTGTACGAGATACTGCTTTCATCAATATTACTAACAGTAGTAAATAATTGTATACAAGAGATAATTGTGTCCGGAGCTACATAAGAAAGTTGCATCTATAACGGCTGATCTACGCTATATAGCATTTCCAAACTTGTAAGACTGCTAGGGGATAAAAGTAGCAGTCGATAGCAGTGCCTTGAATATAAAAAATTACTCGTATGTTTTTGAGAATATCACTTGGACCTAATCAAAATACAGTTATTCCAGGAAATTGGAGAATTTGCAATTTAAATCATTTGACTCATTGTAAAATCTTGTGATTAAAGCTAAAGAGGCAGATAAATGGAATAAACTAGTCACAACGCTGGGTATGACAGCTATAGTTTACAACAGCAAATAGAATTTAGAGGACCACAGGCCTGGTTTACTCCAGAATAGCAACACTCAGTGAATTAATGTAATAATTTCATTGTCTTCTCGAAAGCAAAACAAATATTATCTGAAGTTGGAAACAACATCATAAGTTTGATGGAATTGGCTCTTTAAATGGAGAAATGGAATGTAATCATTTTATTAGATAGCTTTAGAAAGGGATTTACCTTAAGGGAATTTCCGGAGGTTATCCGATAATTCTCTTCCAAACTGTTTCACGGAGAGAAATGCATAGATGAACATAAGGATAAGGAGAGCCTCACGAATTCAAACCGTACGCATCAGTGAGATTTGTCAGAAGTAATAAGGCCACATAATAACAATCAAAAGCTTGACTGAGAAGATGAATGTGGTAAATGCACGAGAGAATCC